>VIYQ01004013.1:0-16249 GCA_009928355.1 Chlorella sp. CH2018 | reverse complement strand
CCCGCCCCCGGCCCTCAACCACAAGCCCGCACCCGTTCCCTCTGCACCCGCCCCCACCCGCTGCCGCACACCTGCAGGGACTTGTCTGTATAGACGTTGGTGAAGGTGTCTTTGAAGGCCGAGTCGTTGTAGCTGGTCAGGCCGTTTGGATAGAAGTTGTCGCCTGCAGCACGTGCATGCGGGGGCGGCAGCAGGGTGGCAGCATGCATGCGGGTGGGGTGGCAGCAGGGTGGCAGCATGCGTGCGGGTGGGAGTGGCAGCAGCGTGGCAGCCCGGCACTGCGGTCCTCTGCCAATGGGTGGCGTGCTCGCTTGAGCCAGCCCTGTGCCGCTGCTGTGGCGCCTCGTTGCGGCAGACGTGCTGTGCTACACACAGGCACAGCTCACCCGTGGACACAACAAATTCCACTGGCTGGGCGGCCGCCACCTTGCCCATCAGCTGCGCCACAGCGGTCTGGTTGGCGTGCCCCTGCTGGCCGGGCCCACGGCCCCAGTCGCCCACCTGCAGGCAGGAATGCGCAGACAGCGCGGCTGCTCAGTTTCAGCAGGAACGCGGGCGGCCGCACGGTCAGGCGCTCAAGATGGCGAGGCCTTGCACATACGACTAGACACCAACAGCTGCAGCCGAGCGCCCGCTCCTCGGTCTGCGCATCAGCTGAGCGGCGCAGGCAGATCTTGCATGCAGCCTGCCAGGCAGCCGCCAGCATCCAGTGTGTCGAGGGCCGCTGCTTGGTGGGCAGCGTCATCACAGCACAGCACAGCGCAGCGCAGCGCAGCATACGGGCGCCCCTCACCGCCAAGAAGCGCACAGAGTATGGGCCGCTGTCCAGCGTCTGCACATTGACTGGCTTGCCCATGCCGCTCTCGCTGGCCAGCACCACAGCCACCACAACGAGGACGACCGCCACCAGGATGCCGCCGGCCACCAGCATGCGACGGCTGCGAGTGGCGCTGCGCTCGTGCGGCGTGTCTGGGGCAGGCGGCAGCAGGGGGGCGGCACGACCGTCGTGAGGCCAAGAGGCGGGGAGGCGCTGGCCAGCAGCGGCGGCGGACGCCGCAGCGGCTGGGCCGGGCCACCCGGTTGGCCGATGAGGGAGTGGAGGCGCCATGGGCGGGCTGGCACAGAAGGGCGCACAAGCAAGTGGCGCACTGGCGGTGGCGGCGGCGGCGGCAGCACTGCGCCACAGCCAGCGCATCGCCCCCAGCACCTTGCGTATGTGCTGCGCAGATGTGGGCAGCTTCGGGGGACAAAGAAATATGCGAGAATACGCTGCGCCACTCCCGCCCGCTGCGCTCCCGCACCTGGGGCGTGCACCGCGAAGGCATGGGGCGTGGGGGCGCCCGGGCTGATCGGTACCGTGCTCCATCCCTCTATATCGCTGCGGGGGCCGTGGCTCGGCAACAGTGTGGAGCCCTGCGCGTTCTCCGACGCCATGGGTGGTGTTTGATGGTATCAGGGTGCAGTCGGCACACCAGAACTGGGGCTTGAGTGCGGTTGCAGGCGCTAGGCGACGAATTGGGTCGCCACGTGTCGGCTAGCCTTGCCTTTCAATTGCTCGCCCGGCCTGCCCGGCCTCTGCTGGCACTCTCCGTGTGATCCGCATGCGCGCTGGAAGCGCAGGCGCCCTCTCCAAAGAGACTCACCATCGCGCCGCCTCTCTCAGCGGTGCCGCGTTGATCGCAGCCTTGCACTGAGGCCAGGACAGTCTCTCAAGGGTCTTAAGCATCATGGGGGACGACGCGGAGGCGCTGCGCAAGGAGCTGCAAAAAAAGTGAGCCGAGCGGCGCCGCTCACGCTTGCGGCAGCGCTCCCCGCCACTGCATCGCATGCACAATATAATGGGTGCGACCCGGTGGCCCCACGGCCTTCCCAGCTCCGCTGCCGCCGCCCACCCGCCGCCGCCACCTGCAACCGACACTCGCGGCGTGCCTGCCCTCTCTGCCTCCCCTGACTCTTCCCGCCAGAGTCAAGTCGTTCGAGGGGAAGCTGGCCACGCTGACCGCCATCAACTCAGCGCTGCAGAGCGAGAACGAGGGGCTGCGCCAGCGCCTGGCACAGGCGGCGGCGCCCGCCACCGCCACCGGTGCGCTGGCTGGGGAGGCTGCGGTTCTGCAGACCCAATTGTGCTTGTCGGCGCACTCTTCTTTGCAAGGGACCCATGCACGCGTCACCCCTGGTCTGTGCAACCAGCGCAGAGCGGGAGGTGCAGGAGCTGCAGGAGGAGTTTGCGCGGCGGCTGGGCCAGGCGGACCGCACCATCGCGGCGCTGCAGGTGAGCATGCTGCTTTGAGGAATGCAGAGCGGGGGGGGAGAGATGTCTGAGTTGTGTGGCAGGTGCATCCAAGGGGTTCAGGCGTGCTGCATCATCGCAGCGCTGCAGGTGGGCATGCTGCTGTCAGCAAAGGGGCATGCGGCGTGGCGCGGTTGCATTCCACACAAGGCAGGGCCGAAGCGTGTCATCGCGGCGCTGCAGGTGCGCTGCTGCTGGGCTTCGGCTGCTGCCACATGTATGCATCTTCTCCCCTGCTGCTTCACAGGATGACAAGGAGCGGCTGCGGGCGCAGCTGGCGCTGGCCAGCCAGGGCAGCGGCGCCAGCGAGGCGCGGCTGGCGGAGAAGGAGGAGGCGCTTGCGCAGCTGCAGTGAGTTTCTGCTGTGCTGGTGGATTGATGCCTGATTGGTACATGCTATTGCGTTCTTGCAGACCGACGGAGAGGGAAGAGGCGCAGCTGCACTGATTGCGGCACTCACGATGGGGCAGCTGTGCCACTTGACTTGCTGCTGCAGCTGTCAAGCACTGCAGCGTGCTTCAAGCTGATCGCGCTGCATGCTGCACAACACTGCTCCGCAGGGCTGAAGGTGAGAAGCTGTCGCGGCGCAACGGAGAGCTGGAGGCGGCGGCTCGCCGCGTGCGGGCGCAGCTGCGTGATGCAGAGGCTGACAAGTGAGTTGATTTATAGGGCAACAAGTTGTATTCGTTGTTTATATAGTGGTGATGCTGGGGAGCAGCTGCAGGATGCAGAGGCTTGCGAGTGAGGGAGGTCGGTGTGTTGATGCGCGTGCCTGGCCATTCCATGCCTGGCCATTCCATGCCATGCGATGCTGTGCCATGCCATGCCATGCACGCACTCATGGCATGCTGATGCGACACCACCATGCCGTCATGCCATGCCCTGACTATGCCAAACCACACGGCTGCGCTGTGTTTGGTGGCGGCAGCAGCAGCAGCAGCAGCAGCAGCAGCAGCAGCAGCCACGCTGCTGACCCCGTGCTCACCGCCGTGCTACACCTGCAGGGAGCGGCTGGCTGGGCGCATCGCCAAGCTTGAGTCACAGCTGGCTGCAGCCGCCGAGCGGGCCGAAGCTGCTGAGCACCAGCTGGCAGCAGTGCAGCAAGACGCCGACGCTGAGCTGCGGCAGCTGCGGCAGGAAGCGGCGGCGCAGGTGGCGGAGGCGCGGCAGGCGGCGGCAGCGGCACGGGAGCAGACTGAGCAGCAGTCGGCACGGTGCGGCGGGGGGGAGGGGGCATTAGGGGAGATTGCTGACATGCCCAACGGCATCTGCCCAGCCAGTCGCCTGATGAAGCTGTGCCGGCCTGTGCATCTGAGCCATGGCCACCTGGCTGCTGCACCGGCATGCCACCGCATGGCTGCAAGGTCTCCAAACCGCTTGCCCTCCCAACATGCTACTGCTCGTCACAGCAGCCCAAATGCTCCCATTCACTGCGCTCGTTCACGGCTCTCTTTCACTGCTCTGCAGGGAAAGCGCAGAGGCGCTCTCGGCGGCAATAGAGCGCGAGGCCGAGCTGCGAGCGGCGCTGGCTGACGCCACCGCTCGCCTGCAGGCCGCGGCAGCAGGTGGGCAGGGTATGTGCTGTCCCTGCACGGCTGCAGCATGGCTTGAGGTGTTGTGGTTGCAGGGCCGCCCGCTGCCATGCTGGTGTGCTCCCGTTGCGGCCTGCTGCATGGCACTGCTGCATGGCACGCCTGTTTCCCACTGAGCGGTTCAGCACCATGCCCGTCCTCCTGCGCAGATTGGGCGGATCGAGAGGCGGAGCTGCGAGGGGAGGCAGCTGATCTCGAGGCCCGGCTGCGGCAGGCGGAGGGCGCAGCGCAGGCGCTGCAGAGTGGCGCCGGCGACGCCACCCGCCCGCTGCTCAGGCGCGCAGCGCAGTTGGGGGCTCAGATTGTGGCGGGCAGCGGCAACTGCAGCTGCACGTGTGGCACGATTCAATGCTGGCAGCAGCCGTGCCCAGCAACTCTATGAACATCGCCGCTGCCCGGCTGCGTGACAGGTGCCTGCATGCCTCCCTGCCAACTGCGCAGGCAGATTGAGTCGATGGCAGCGGCACAGCAGCAGCAGCAGGCGGCGGCACGCGAGACGGAGCAGCAGCTGCGGCACCAGCTGCGGGCGGCTGAGCAGCGAGCGACAGCAGCGGCCGAGGCGCAGCGCCAAGCGGAGGAGCGGCTTGCTGCAACGCAGGCATCTGCTGCGGGAGCGGAACGTGCGGCTGCCGAAGCGAGCAGCGCAGCAGATGGAGCGCGGCAGCAGGCGGCTGCCGACCAGCAGCGCTGCCAAGCATTACAGCGAGAGCTGGAGGCGGCGCGGCAGCAGGCCGCCGCTGCTGCTGCCACCGCGGCTGAACAGGTGGCGGAGCAGCAGCAGCAGGTGCAGCAGCTGCAGGAGCAGCTGTGGGAGGCGCAGGAGCAGCTGAGAGAGGCGGCGGCTGCAGCGGCTGCAGCAGAGGCGCAAGGGCCCCCGGGGTGGCAGCAGGGCGGTGCGCAGCCGCCATTTGCCAAACAGCAGGCAGCGCATGGCAGCTCAGCCAGCTTGGGCAGCAGGCAGCGATCGCATGCCAGCTTGCGGGACGCAGCCGCGGCCGCTGGTGGAGGCAGCAGTGATGCTGTGCCGCTGCCAAACGGCCATGTGGAGACGGGCTGGGAGGGGGAACGGTCAGGTGTGCAGCAGGCGTGGGAGGTGGGGTGCGCACTGCGGAGGAGATTGGGCCAGGCAGCTGGACTGCTTGGGGTGCACAGGGCTTGCCAGGTGCGGCGGCAACGCGGACCAGCCTCCTTTGCTGTCGTACTGCTCAACCATCACCCTGCCCACCCCACCGCCTCTCTCTCAACTGCAGACGACGAAATGGATGCCCTGGTGCGCTCCATGACAGCGCTGGCCCCCAGCAGCAGCGGCGCGCTGGGCTCTGCAGTGGCAGGCGAGGACGGCGCCACGTCGCCGCATGCCCTGCTGCCTCGCTTGCCAGTGAGCACAGCCTCCGCCTCAGATGCCCGGCTGGCGCTGCTGGAGCGGCAGCTGGTGGTGGCGGAGCAGCAGAGAGATGCTGCCAACCAGCAGCTGCTGGAGGCGCTGCAACAGGCTGACGCGGCAGCGGCAGATGCGGCCCGCTGCGCGGCGCTGCAGCAGCGCCTTCAAGAGCTGGAGGTGCGAGGAGGGGCGTGGTTGCCTCGTCTTGTTTTAACGCTCCTGTGCGGCTGCATCCTGGCGGCCCCAATGCTGGAGCGGCTGGGCGAGCAGCAAGCTCCACCCAGCCCAGGCAGCTAGCATGTGTTGTTCGCCCTGCATGTCTGCAGCCCCGTCTGTGCCTCATGCTGCTGGAGCTGCTGGGTGCTCCAATCTAGATGGTTCGCCATTGACAACTGGCGCGACGCTGCCCCTCCCTGCAGGCCCGCCTGAGCCTGATGCTGGAGCTGCTGGGCGAGCGCAACGAGCGCATTGAGCAGCTCGAGCTGGATGTGCAGGTTAGGATTTTTCTCCGCTGGCACCGCTGATCTGTCACCAGCAACAACACTGCTGATGTGGTAGCAGCGAAACAGGCCAATGGATGTGCGGGTGTGGGGTTGTGCTGACCAGCACTGCCGCTGTGACGGCAACAGCCCAGAAACAGACGGAAGCACTTGGGAGGAGGCGCTCAGTGCGGCACACCGGCGGCACAGCCTGCAGCCCGCCTGCCATTGGCATGGCTTGAGTTGATTCCCTCCCGGCAATGAGCTGATTCCCTCCCAGCATTTGCTCTCCCCACTTGCAGGAGATGAAGCAGATCTTCCACCAGCAGCTCAGCCTGGCGGCCGACCAGCTGTTTGTGGCGCGGCGGCAGCTGGAGGCACGAGATTGGCCGCAGCAGGCGCAGCAGCTAGAGCAGCCAATGCCAGAGCAGCAGCAAGCAGATGCGGCTGGCTGAGCAGCACTGCCCAGCTGCATTCAGTCTGTGGTTCACCAGTTGTAGTCAGGCTGGCTTGAGTCACCCGCAATGCAAGCTTCTTTACACTGTGAGCGCTGGCAGTGCAAAGGTGCAGAGGGCTCTGGCACGGCAAAGGCGGCAACGTGTTGCAGTTGCAGGCGCCAAAGAAGGGTGGGGGCTGCTTGTGCAGCAGCATGACACACCGGCAGACGGGGATGCACAGCACTAGCTATCGTGGGAGGAATCGGGGGGATGAAATGCAGGGGGTGCAACGCATGTGAAGCAAGGACTTGAAAAGAAGTGAGTTGGCAACTCATGCAACATCCTGTACACTACACGCTCATTCCTTCTTGCCACGCAAAGCAGCTAGGGCAGCGCAAAAGGGTTGCCAGCAGTCTCCTTCTTACTGCCCTTGCGGCCCCGGGCCTTCTTACTGCCGCGGGACTCGGTCACCTGGAAAACAGCCTCAGCGGCGGCAGGCGCGGGAGCGGGTGCAGCAGCAGCCTCCTTGGGTGTCGGTGCCACCTCAGGTGCCCCAGCCGCCTCCTTGCGAGCCAGGGCAGGCTTGCGAATGGCTGTCTCAGGGGCCTCGGTAGGCTTGGCTGCAGCCTCCTTTGGGGCAGCCGCAGGCGCCGAAGCCGCTGCCTCCTCCGCTGCTTCAGCAGGCGCTGGCGCCGCCTCCTTCTGCACGTCAGCAGCCTTCGCAGGCTTGTGCGCTGCATCCTTGCGGCCCACAGCAGGCTTGCGCGCTGCCTGCTGAGGCTCCTCAGCAGGCTCAGCAGGCTGGGCCTCGGGTGCAGGGGTGGGCACGGGGGCGCGCACGTGGGCAGGGTACTCCTCGCCGCTCACTGAGGAGGCCTGGAGGCGGATGAGATTGGCGTTGCACTCGTCCAGTGCAACCTGCAGTGGGTTGCGGGGAAGAAGGAGGGCAGGGGAAGGCCGGCAGGTGGGCGCAACTCGCAAAATTAGATGCGATCTGCCACTGGCACGCGTGGCAGCAGGAGAGCGGCAGGCACCACGCAGCACTGCCGTCCTCTGCTGGGCATCATACCGCACTGCCTGGCTCTGCTGCTGCGGCAGCTTCAAAGTGTTGCGGCAGCCCGCGACTCCTCCACCCAACCCACCTGGGTTTCGTTGGCAGAGGTCTTGATGAGCTCAACTGCCTCGCTGCAGTCGCCCGCCTGCACCGCCTGCGGCACGGGGGCAGGAGGCCACACGTGGTGCTGCCACGCCTGCCATCCAGTTGGGAGCCTGCGCCAACTCATATGCTTGAGGAGGAAGTCTGCAGCTGTTGGCACTGCAGCTTGCCCAGCTGCTGGCAACTGGGGACGGGCCGGAACAGGTACACCCCAGCTGGGGCTGCACTGCAATGCCCAGCACTCCAGCGCCCCACCTGCTGCGCATCCTTGATTTCAGCTGCCCACTGCTCAGCCACGGCGGCAATGGCATCAGCCTCCTCCACACAGTCTGCCTGCACCGCAGTTGGAATTGTGTGACATGCTGTGTGGGGCGCACACGGCTGCCAACACGACCGGCCCCAGAAGCAGCGGCTGCTAATGTATGATTCTGGGACCCGCTGTCAATCAGCAGCTGCCGCAAATCTATGTGGCTGCAACATGGGACAGACGCCCAGCAAAGGAAGCCAGCACAGCGCAACCGTGCCCGCATCCACCTCTCCGTCCCCTCACCAGGCTGCGCTTGAGCTGCGTGATCGTGCTGTTGGCGTCGGCCAGGTCAGCACTTGCCTGCTGGGCCTTGGAGCAGGCCTGTGCGGTTGGACACAGGGAAGAAGAACAGTCGGGTATGGAGGCCCGGCAGGCAGCATCGGCCCCTAACGCACCACCTCATGCAGGCGCAGGCGGCTGGCGCAGCTCCTTCGGTACCCCCATCCCCGCCCCGCCATGCGCATGCCACCTGCTGCTGCAGGTCCAGCTGCTCCTGGACTGCCCCCAGCTTGGCCACGGCCGCGGCCTTGGCCTCCTGGGCGTCAGCCAGGTCCGTCTGAGCGGCGCCCAGCTTGGTGGCAGTGGCATTCCGGGCCTCCTGAGCCTCAGCCAGATCGGCCTTGCAGAACTGCATTGTAATGTGGCAGGAGCAGGGGAGAGCACAGGGGTGCTCAGGGGCAGCAAGCAGGTTAACCAGCGGCAGACAAGTAAGCAAGCAGGCAACAGCATGGCCTAAACAGCACCATGGGCGTACAACCCAGCAATGGGACATATCTGCCCTCCGGCTGCAGGCGCGCATTCCAGCTCAAAAGCTGCACTGATGCCCCTGCACCGCTGCACACACCTTCAGCTGGGCGCTGGTCTTGTCGAGCGCGGCCTGAGTGGCATTCGCCTTCTTCTGGACTGCAGGTGAATCAAATACACACAAGGGCCTTGAGAGTGAAGGGGGCTTCAGCCAGCAACAGCAATGGCAGGCAAGCGTTAGCAGGTCAAGCGCAGTGATGCTCAGGCTCACCTGCCAGCTCAGCCTGAGTCACATTACCCTCCAGCCAGGCAGCCCATCGCTTGGCCTGAGCAGCCAGCTGCAGAAGAGTTCCCAACCGGCGTGGGGCCGGATGGTTAGAATGCCATGCAACAGCCGGCAGCTGCTCCGCAGGCTGAGCCTGCCGCTGCTGCATGCAAGTATGCGCCAGGCAGCATGCAGTTGCATGCACTCCATTTGGCTGCCCAGCTAACAGGCCGCATATACGTGGTCGGCTGCCTCGCCCCTGTGCAGATGTGTACCTGCTTCTCCAGGTCTTCGATCTGGTTGTACAGATCCGAAATCCGGGACGTCTTGTCCTGCAGACGATGTGGGCACGCCGGAGAGAAGAAGAAGCCCTCAGCAAGAGCTGGCGTAGGTTGGTCTCAAGCTGCCGCGCACGTGGGATAGCCGGGCCGCCGCATCAGCACGCTATGCCCACCACAGCAGCACCGCACCGCACCGCCGCAATCCAGGCTTGCAGGCATCTAATGTAGCTCACCCGGATGGTGTCCTGGGAGGCCTCCAGCTCATTGCTCAGCTGGGCCGCCTGGTCGTTCAGAATGCTGCACAGGCGCAGAGGAAGAGGGGGCAGGGCGGCCAGCAATTGGCAAGTAGCAGGGAAACAGGCAGCAAACCGCGTGCATGCGTTCACCCAGCAGCCAACTGCCCCACTGGGCATGCCCGGCCCGTACATCCACCACGTCGCACGCACCTCACGGCCTCATAGACGGGGGTGTAGCGCCCCACGCAGTTGTCCTTGTTCAGCTTGAGAGCCGGGGCGTTGCCGTCCATGCAGATGACTTCGGCCTTGATTGGCACGTAGGGCGTGAATGTGGGGGAGGCGGGAGCGATGGGCACTGCCGGCTCCGCGGTGGCGCCGCTCACGGCCGCAGCAGCCTCCACCTCCCGAACCAGCTCCGCCTCATCACGCGCGGCGCGTCCAGCATCGTCACATCGCGCCAGCTGTGCGCCTGTGAGCGGGCAGGGCAGGGTGCGACACGGCGGACGTGGGCGGCACCGGCAATGCACCGGCGCAGCGCCTGCCGTCGGGGCGCCGACAGCCGGCCGCAGTCCCGCCGGCGCGCAGCAATTGCCGCATTTTAGATACGCCCAGCCGCTCACCTGCCAGCGAGAGCAGCAGAATAGCGGCCGCGAACCGCATTCTAGCCGTTTGCCGGGTGCTGCTCGCGGTCGGGTGCTGAGAGACGCTGTATTGGCCACGAGAAGCCGCGAGCGGGGTTGAGAACACGCCAGGCAGCAAGATCTGGCGATGCAACCGCGGCAACAGAGGGCTTCAAACACCGCCACGCTGGGCATGCTGGCATTTCCGACAGCTCGTGGCTGTCGGGGCGGCTTGAGTGTACAGGTGAGTTCCGAGTATGCAGGTTCATAACCGGTGTAGAATATTGCTGAAAGTGCAAACCCTATGCAGTGTCAACCGACAGTTGACTGATCCCACTCCCCGCAGTTAACTTGCGACCTGCCGCCGCCGCTCATTCCGCTCCTGCCCGCTGCTTGCCCGTGTGCACCCAGCCCGGGTGCACCCAGACTGTCTTGTCTTGGCATTTCGTTACACGTGCGCGACACCTCCAAACATATTGAACTTGCAGTCTGTGCATGCAAGAATCGCTGGAGTGAATGGAAAAATGCCGAGGCATTTCATGCAGGCGCAGCAGCAGGCGGGCGGCTCAAGCTCACGGCGACGACTGCCGCTGCACAGCTGGCTGCGCTGAGGGTCCCCTCCCTCCCCATCCTGAGTGCCAGTTAGCGGCTGGCTGCTGGGAGGCGCATTGCGGCGCTGCTTTGTGCTCAGCACAGCCGGCAGGCGGTGTCACTGTTGGACAACAGCCCTTGCTCAGCGGCCCTGCATCTCAAGTCAGCAGGGGACGGAGGCACGCATGAGGGCATGCCAGCAGCTGGTACGTCGGCAAGCGGCACTGCTGCCACTGCCGGCATCAGGAGCCCCGCCGCATGGGACGGCTGCAAGCGGCCGATCTGTCAGCTGTTCTCAACACACCCGCCCACTCACCGAGCCAGCCTGGGCCTGGGCATTGGAGGTGGCGGTGGCCTTGCCGCCCTGGCTAAAGGCCTGCGCAGGCAAGGCAAGAGGAGGAAGGAGGGGAGGCAGGGGGGTGGACAGCATGTGCCAGCAGGGGGTGCCAGCAGGCATCTCATGCTCTTGGTGACTGGATCTGTGCAGGGTCGAAGCAGGTGCAGGCAGGCGGCGCACAGCTGCATACCGACGGCAGGCTGTACTGGCTCCACCCTTCCATGCCCACCTCTTGCCAGGCCAGTGACACCCTCCCTGCACACAGCACACAAGGCATGCCATTCCACCCACCTGGGCGGCGGCGGTGGCGGTGGCCTGGGACTGAGCCAGCTGGGGCACCTGGGCAGCCGGCACGCCCGCCGCCTTGGCAATCGCCTCGGCGTTGGCGGTGGCCACCTGGGGGGCGGCAAACACGCTGCAGAGGGCAGGGCAGGGGAGGCGGGCGTGGCGGTGAGTGGCAGGATCGGCACTGCGGTCAGCGGCGGGAAGCAGCAGCACATGCAGCCCACATCTGGCCGACGTCGGTAGGCAAAGTTAACACAGGTGCAGCCGCCCTGCTCACCGTCACACAGCTACCCCACTGCCCTGCTCACCAGATGGGGATGGTGGTGCCAGCCTGGGCGGCCGCGTTGGCGACGGCGGTGGCCAGGCCGGCGGCGCCGCCCTGGGCAGTGGCGGAGGCGGAGGCCTGGGCAAATGCCTGCAGGCAGCGTGGGGAGCGGAAGGTGGCAATGCTGATGTCAGCAGATGGTTGAGCGATAGGGCACAGGCAACGTATGCAAGAGCAGGCACCAGGACACATCATCTGGCTGCTCCGCCTTAAAACACGCTTCAGCCTTCCCCCTCCCGCCCACCTGCGCAGCCTGGTCGCAGCACTGGTTGCCAGCATTGGCCAGGGCGGTGGCGGTAGCGGAGGCGAGCGCGGCGGCGTTGCCACCGGTGGCGCTGGCGGCACTGCAGGAGCAGGGGAGTGGGAAGAAGGGAGGTTCAGCAAAGGGTGAGCAAGAAGGGCTCCAAGACGACCACCGGTGGCACGGATGCACTCTTCAGCAGGTTGCAAGGCCACATCCAGTCAACTGTAGCACTTAGGGCAGCACAGTGCTCAAGCGGGCACGCACCTGAATGCCTGGGCGATGGCGGTTGCGGCGTTCTGCCACTGGCCAGCGCAGATGGCCTGCGAGAGGGGGAGGTGTGTGGCAGATGGGCTGGTGGGTTCAAATTGCAAGGACGTGGCAGTGCGCAGCAAGGCGGTGCAGGGCGTAAGGCCCTGCTGCTCGGCGGCCGATGGCAGTTAACCTGTGCTGTGCGGCATAGCACATGCCGACATCCTGTATCAAGCCCAGCAGTGCATCACACCTGGGTCAGAGCCTGGGCCCATGCGGTAGAGACGGCCTGTGCGGGGTGGGGAGGTGCACCGGCTTAGTTGATTGGGTGAACGTGCCCTTTGTTGTTGGCAGCCATGTTGGGGGCGGCGGCAGCAAGGGCGGGCAGGTGCGCCGACTCTGAGTCGGCTACCGCAGGCGGGGCTGTGCCAACACCCACCTGGGCATTACCGCCCTGAGCGATGGCCTGAGCAAACGCGGAGGCGGCGGCCTGCGCCTGACCGCCGCCCTGGGCGATTGCCTGTGTTGAGGGGGGCAGAGGCAGCGGAGGGTCAGGGCGGGGAGCGATCACTGCGCACCTCACTAGCATCCATCCGTGCAGGGCACAGCAGTTCTGCATCCACCTGCAGCAGCTCACCGTGGCGGCAGCCTTGGCCACGGCCTGTGCGTCACCGGCACCCTGTGCCACAGCCTGGGCAGCGGCCTGCGGGGACGGGAAGGTCACAAGGCGGGAGATGGTGCGCGGGTCCGTGTTGGGCGGGAAGAAGTGAAAGAATGGCTGAGCAGGTTGCAGCCCCGTGTGCTCACATTGGCGTTGGCCGTCGCCCCAGGGCCAGTTGCGCTGGCGATGGCATTGGCGATGGCGGTTGCGTCCGCCAGCAGCTTGCGGTGCTCTGCGCAACAAGGGAGGGGCACGCAGGTGCTGATTCTTGGGGCGATCCCTGTGGCTTTCGCGCGCCGGCGGCGCGTCGGCAGGCGGCGATGAGGCGGCGGGCGCCGCCGCTCAAGGTTGACATGTGTGCCAGCACGACCCAGGCATGGGGATCGGCGGCACAGGTGTGTGCAGCGCCGCCATCGTGGAAGGGGGCCGGGCGGCGTGGCGGCGGGCGCTGCAACCAGGCAGCACTGCTTGCGCTGCCCCACGCGCCCCACAGGTCCCTGCCCCTGCATTGATCAGGGCTCACCGCAGTGAGCCAGGGGGCTGGCGACCAGCAGGAGCGCCGCGATGGCGAGGAGGAGGTTGCGAGCCATGTTGTGCGGTCCAAGGGCGCTCCTGGGGACCAGCTGATGAGGGAGGGAGAGGAGTGAGGAGTGGCAGCACGATGGCGGCCTTTATCGACCCACGCGGCCCCATTTGTGCGCAGCTGGCGGAAGGCGTTGTGCTCTCGGACCGGCTGACCAGCTGGTGCTGCCCCCCGCAGTCAGACAGCCGCCTGCAGCGGGCCTGAACCTCTCAGGGCATCTAGCAGACGTCTCTGGAAGCAACACAGGGGCGCTGTGCTAAGGGTTGGGGCTGGCCAGGTGCCGCCTGCCGCTGCAGCTGTTGTGCCTCCCCGCCTTCTTCCCCCCGCGCGGCGCCGTCCCCTGCCATACTTTCCCGCCCACCTTCTGCCGGCTGCTGCAGCTGCTGAACTGCGCCAGACACTACCCACCCCGGTGCTGCAAGCACGCTGCTGCCTGGAAAGCCGGCTTGAACCGTGCCCGCTCTCAGCTCCTCTCCCGGCTGGCCGCTGCTGCCTGGGTCCGAAGGGGTCTCACATCATGGGGGGTGCAAGGTCTTGCGGGAAAAAGGGGCAGCCAGCAGTAACACAGACTGCTGCCCGCCCAGCAAAATGGGCTGCCGCGGCAGCGAGCATTCCAACAAGGGAGGGGGTTCATTGCACAGAATCGTGTGCAGCGGCCGGCGGCAATGGGCCGGCGGCAGCGGCGGGCGGCCGGTCATGCCTGCTGCACCGGCTGCCTGGGGTCCATTCCACTCTCGTTTACTCGGCCAGGCACTCCAGGGCCAGAGCCTTCTCCTCCACCTGGAGGAGAGGGGAAAACGCAGACAAGCAAGAGCTTTGAGCAGGGATGGGAAATGGGACTGTGGAAATGGGAGAGCAGGGCACAGTCCTTGGGGAGCAAGCCGCAAGCTGCGTGCTGCCTGCGGCAAGCCCGCCTCAAGTCCCGCAGCTGCCCCCAGGGCTGCACGGTGCAGTGAACAGCAAGAGCGGCACAGCAGGCAGCGCAAGCGCGGCAGGCCCAGCGCACCAGCTCGTCGCCGGTGGCCTTCATCTTGGCCGCCGACTTGTCATCGATGGACAGGCCCTGCCGAGCAACAGGCGAGGCGGAGGCGCGCAGTGAACAAATTGACGAGACAGCAGCAGCTGCCAGTGTGTGCTGCACACTCCACATGTCCGGCTTGGTGGACCCCGCGCAGCAGGCACCGGCACGAGACCTCAACAGGCAGCCATGCTCAGCCATGCTCAGCTCCCCATTCCTTCCCCCACGCATCTCCCCATTCATCCCCCCACCAGCGTGCCCCCCACCACCCACCTGCACAATGGACCACTTGCCGTCCTTGCAGGTGACAGGGAAAGAGTAGATCACGCCCTGCAGTGCATGAGCATTCAGGGGAGCGGGCTGGGATGAGACCGCAAGCGCAAGCGCACTCGGTCCGAGCATCGCAGCTGCTGCTCGGCACCCGGCCCCAGCCCCGGCGGGGCAAGGACGGGCATAAGCATGGCGCCCAGGTGCACCCCCAGCCCTGCCATTCTAGCATGCATCAGAAGGCGCAGCTGGCCACCTTGGGCGTGCTGTTGCTGCCATCGCTGCACACAAAGCCATGTCCCTGGGTATCACCCGCCACCCCAAGCAGTGACAGCAGCACAGCAGCACAGAAGAGGCGCACCTTGGGCGCGCCGTAGCTGCCGTCGCTGTACACGCCCATAGACACCCAGCTGCCGTCGGCTGCAGGGGAAACGGGTGGGGTGGCAGGGGTGCGACCGGGCGGTGTAGCGCGGTAGTGCAGTTGGGCGATGTAGCGCGGCAATGCTGCAAATCGTTTCGTGCCATGTGCAGCGAGGGAGTGTGGTGTACTGCAGGTTGCAAGGGCAGAGCCGCGCTGTGCCAGCGCCGCAGCGCGATGCAGCTGTCCCTGAGGGCCGCCCACCTGGCGTGCCCAGCACCCAGTCGCGGATGTGGTCGCATGCGGAGGAGGCGGCGGACAGGGCGGAGGACAGGCCGCGGGCCTGGAGGGGCAGGGAGGGCAGAAGGGGATGGCAGTGGTCAGGGAGGGCAGAAAGGGATGGCAGAGGTCAGGGAGGGGAGGCCAGTGCGGGCGGGCAGTGAGGGTGAGGGTGGTGCACGCACGCCTGCAGTCTCAACAACCAAGCAGCAGCAGCAGCAGCAGCTCGGCCCCTCCGCTCGATGCCAGGGGGGTCACGGCAGATGAAGCCCCAGCGTATCCCAACCAGCAAGCAACACCCGCTCAGCTGCCGCGCTGCTGCACGTGCCTGCCGTAACCCACACAGTCGCCACCGGCTGCACCCCCAAGCTGTACTGGCCTTGCCACACTCGCACCCAAACAAAAAATTCGCACATCGCAACCAAAACCAAACCAACTCGCGCACCTTGATGATGGCGGCGCTGCGCTGCTGCACTTGCCTGCCATAACCCACAACCACCCCCACTGCACCCCCAGGCTGCACAAGCCATCCTGCAATTGCAGCGGCGCACCTTGATGATGGCGGCGCCGCGCTGCTGCACCACCTGGATGAACTCGCCGTCCAGGTACTCGTCGTTGCCAATCACCTGCGGGCAAACGGATTGGTATCGAATGGCAGCGGTTTGGCAGCAGTTTGGCAGCAGTTTGGCAGCAGGTGGCGGCGGTTTCGGCAGCGCACGCTCATGGCAGCAGTTTCCAGCAGTGCGCACTTGTGGCATCGATTCCAGCAGGGCATCCCAGAAGTATGGACATCAGATGGCAAGACAGCTGCGCCAGGCAGCGGAAGCTGCGGCGGCGGCAGCTGCGATGGAATTGATACCGCGATTGAGTTGAAACCGCTTTTGAATCTGCCTCACCTCGCGCGCCGGCTTGCCGTCAATGGTGGCGTGGTTGACGTCGGGGTACTGGCAGAAGTGTGAGGAGGGGGAGGGCAGGCAGCGGCCGTAAGCCAGCGGTGCTGAAGCAAGGGGTGGGCTGTGCGGCGCAGCTGCTGCCGGCTCACGCAGCGGCGCCTGCACAACCCCTGCCATGTGCACAGCCTCTGTTTGGCTCTCTTTCTCTTCTAAACAAAACAACTCTCTCTGTTGTGAGGCCCAGCCCCCCGCTCACCTGGGTGGAGGAGTGGTTGCCCCAGATGATGACGTTCTTGACCTTGGTGTTGTGCACGCCGCTGCGCTCCGCCAGCTGTTGCACAGGGGGCACAGGCGGGGGCGGGGCGGGCAGG
>VIYQ01004002.1:0-25437 GCA_009928355.1 Chlorella sp. CH2018 | reverse complement strand
CTTGCTGGCTGCTGCTGTGCTGCTCCTCTCTTCCTCCCCACTGCGTTTGCTCGCTGACCATACCGTCCCTGCTCCTCGCGGTCTGCCGTTGCTCCCTCCCGCTGACTGCTCTCCGCTTGACCAACCGTTGCTCACACTACCTTACGTGTAATTGCCGCACCAGCTGCTTAGTGTGGAGGGCAGAGAAAGCAGGGGCTCGTGCTGCAGGTCATGTACAGGCATGGATCCCTGGCACGTTGTGCCAAAGGGCTTGTATTACACCAGCATTGCAGGCACCGCACCATTCAAAGGCAGTTTACTATTGAAATAGTTGGAAGCTGTGGGGGGCTGGCTCTTTTGAAGCAGACGCAGAAGGGGTTGTAATTCACGGGGTAATCAGAGGGCACATACATCAAGTGGCTTGGGAGTGGAGTGGGAAGCTGTTGATTCGCAGTGCTGAAGTCTTGATAGTGTGCTCTGCCGCAACAAGGGCTGTGTGCAGCATGGCTGGTGGCGAGCTCTGGCCCCGTGGCGTCAGCAGTCGAACACCCGCAGGCTGCCGGTCACCTGCACAGCAGAAGGAGCCAGGGTGACAGGCAAGCAGAGCTCAGAGGTAGTACAGTGGGCATGGCGGCCAGCTGACAGCACACTCTGAAGGCCAGCAGGCGCAACCCAAAGCCTGCGCCCCCACCCCTCTGCCCAAGCCCGCACCTCAGCGCGGCACACAGGGCAGCGGCAGAGCTCAACACTGGCGCCTGCCGCGCCGTCAGCTGCCCCCGCGCCGCCAGAGGATGCAGCAAGGCGTGCCATGATGCCTGGCAGCAGCAGCCGCGCGCAGCAGGCTGCGCAGGCCACCCGGTGGCCGCAGGGAATCAGAGCAAGGAGGTCCTGACCCTCCTGCAGGCACACCCGGCACTCGCGCCGCGCTGTTTGGTTCTCGCCCGCGCTGCCTCCCTGGAAGCGCTGTGAGCCTGCCTCTGCTGGCTGGTCCGAGCTGACACCTTGTGCCTCCTCACCGCCGCCGACGCTGTCGCTGCTGGTGTCTGCTGCGCTGCTGCCGGCGACTGAGGCTGCATCATCGAGAGTACGGCAGCTGGCTGCCCGGGACCCCAGCTGTGGCGTGTCAGGCGCTGCCTCTGAGCTTGACAGTGTGGGGGTGACCTCTGTGGGAGGGCTGCTGGTGCCCACAGGCTGCTGCTCACTGCTGGCAATGAGCAGCTGACCGCCGACGGCCGCCTGCAGTAGCGCCAGCACCTTGCGAGCCTCTGCAAGCGCCCCCGCCGGCCGCTGGTAGGGCGCCTGCTCCTCTGCTGCCTGCTCATGCTGCAGCCGCCGCTGCGCCAGCTGCACCGCGCTGCGCCCGCTGCTGTCGGCTGCTGTGGGCAGGGCGCCAGCAAGCAGCAGCTCAGCGCAGCAGTCAGCGCTGGCGCCGGCTGCGGCCCAGTGCAGGGCCTGGCGCCCGCCTGGCACAGCGGCATGCACATCTGCACCCGTCTGTGCCAGCAGCCGGATGCAGACAGGGCTGCCGCCCCGCACCGCAAAGTGCAGCACAGTCCAGCCCTCCTTGTCGCGCAGGTGCAGCTCCTGGCGGGCGGAGGGCTGCTCGAGCAGCGCCGCCAAACGGGCAGCGTCCCCGCGCCACGCAGCAAACGCTAGCGGGCTGATGTCAAAGTAGTTTGTAGATGCCGAGGGGCCGGAGCTGTACGCCGCCAGCTGAGGCTGCTTGTGCCGGAGCGAGCTGCAGCGCAGGGGGGGAGCGTTGGAGTGAAGGGAGGGTGGGGCAGCTGCGGGCGGCAGCGGCGGCGGGTGGCGGCAGCTGCACAAACTGCCTGCACAAAATCCGGGCGACGTTGCTTGTTCGTCAATCGCACACCTGGAGGAGCAGCCCATCGCGCGCAGCCGTGGGTAGGAGCTCTGTGGTGGAAGCGGGGGTGGCCGGGCGCTGGCACCACGCGGGACCGCTGCAAAGGCGGGTTATAGTGTTAGGCAGGTTGTAGAAGTGGTCGAAACGGGCGATGCGCCGAGTTCGAGACTCGCTTAGCTGTTGTGCCAGCAGTGCTGCCCAGCGAATGGCGGCCGCACCCGCAGCCGCAGCCGCCACTTCCCCAGCCCCAGGCCAATGCCTGCCCTTCCTATTCAGCTGGGATAAACTCTTGTCGGATATGGTATGGCTTCCTCACCAGTCTACCAATGCACGGATCTACCACTCAAGAGGCAGAGGCCAAAACCCTACCGCCCCACCGCCTTCCTGAGGGCTGAAAGCTGACGTTGGCTCCAGTCCCTACGATCGTGGGCCGGGCCCTGCACTGACTACTGACACATGCACTCCCCTCCTACAAAAATTCTATGACTGAGTGATGAAAGGGTGCAGATGCGAAGGAACACACCGCGCGTCGCCGCCGTCGCTGGCGCTGCCCACGGCACTGCCGCCGCCGCTGCATGACTTGGGACATGTGTCGACATGGGAAGGCGATCCACATTCTCAATTGGCTGAAGCTGGCTGCCGGCATGCACTTCTGCATCGAGGGTGCTGAGAGTGTGTGGGAAACCCAGCCGCTGCCCGCCCGCTGCGCCTGCGAGCGGCCGCACCTGGTGCGGCGCCATCATGCCACCTGGCACGGCCCGCGACTCACATCCCGCACCCGCCCGTTCGGTTTGCCAACACTGCGGTGGCTTCTCGCATTGCGCCAATTCAATTGTATACCGTCGCAGCCTGTTCGGCAGGAAGCGGTGTTCGGCTGCACCTCCGGGCGGCACCCCCGCGCCATGGCGTTGGGGTTCTCAGCCCTGCTGGTGACGGCCGTCTTGCTTGCAGCGGGGTCCGGCCTGCCCCGCGCCGCAGGGGGCCGGGCGCTGGCCCCCGCCCCCTCCCCCTCCGCCGCCGCCGGTGACAGGGTGAAGTCGCTGCCCGAGTTCGGCAAGCTGGGACCCCTGCGGATGTACAGCGGGTGAGTGGCTCGAATTGATGGTGCGCATGGCGGCAAAGGGCGGCACGAAGATGAAGGCAGCAGGGGGTGGTTTGCTGCGGGGTGCCGCGCCCTGCCGTGCGCTCGTCGGCAGGGCGCCAGCTTGGCTGAACCGCCTGCCTGGCTGAGTACTTTGTCTGTGTGTGCTGAGGTACAGTGCTGTGATGGCACGGTCTGATGGCCCATGTTGCACAGCTGCCACAATTTTCTGCCGTGCCCTGCAGCCCTCGGTCCTGTCTGGGATCTGCAGCACCTTGACCCGCCCGTCAGCAGCCCTCGCACTGTGCCTCACGGCTCGACCTTCTGAAGAATGTTCTCACCCCGCCCCCTGCCCACCGCCCCTGCACTGCAGCTACCTGAACGTCAGCGACGACTCGAGTGCCGACCGCCAGGTGTTTTACTCTTTCACAGAGTCGGAGCGGCAGCCACGCAAGGACCCGCTCGTGCTCTGGCTGCAGGGGTGAGTCGCAGTGAGCTTTGTTTTTAACGTGTTAGCCATTGGACACATTACAGTCGAACTGTTGATCAGCGTACCGCGCTGCCGATCCCGCTGCGCTTATGCTTTGCAGCTGCGTCCTGTTTGCAGCCTGGCGCAGGCGGTGCCCTTGACCCAACGGCCGCCCTCGCGCCGCCAAGCTCACTGCCCCCAGTTGATTTGCAATTTGCTGCACTGCCTGCAGGGGGCCTGGATGCTCCCCCGTTGGCACCGGCGGCTTCAAGCTGCTGGGCCCGTTCTTCTTCAAGCCCAACTTTGAGGACACCAGCAGCCAGAAGCTGGTGAGCTTCCCAATCAAAGCAAATGAAGCGGGCGTGCTGCCGCAGCCAGGGGCCCCGCTTTGGGAATGCAGGCCCCGCTGCCGTCAGTGCTGAGCGCCGGAGGAGTTTGTTTGTTGGGCCCCTGCTCCTTCAGTCCCAGCTACGAATGCGCCTGTTCCACGCACTGCAATTGTGAAGGGCGGGTGCGGTGCGCAGGAGCCAGCGCAGCCCTGTGCTGCGAAGGACCAACACTCCCGCCCGCCGGTGGCGGCCCGCCTGTACCCTACAGATGCGCAACACGCACAGCTGGACCAAGGCTGCAAACCTGCTGTTCATCGACACGCCGCTTTTCACCGGCTTTTCGCGCTCGTCAGACAACGTGACCGACCGCTTTTGGGGTGAGCTGGAGGGTGCCGGCATCACAGGCTTGCACTGCCTCTGCTGATGTGTTGGTGGGCTGGTGGCCTGCCACATGTGCACTAGTTTGCACAAATGGGCAAGGGGCAGCTGCCCTGGAGCTGCTTGCACTACAGGGCCATGCAGGCCGTGTGCACATGCATGTGCACCAAGCCGCCGCTCAGTGGCCAGGCAGCAGCGGCAGGCATCTAACACGGTGATCCCACTGCCTGCTGCCCTGCCCCCGCTCAGGCGATGAAAACACCACGGCGCTGCACCGGTCCTCCCTGCTGGCCTTTTACGAGCGGTTCCCAGCCATGCGCGACCGGCCGCTGTTTGTCACTGGGCACAGCTATGCGGGTGGGCGGCGGGTGCTGTGGGCAGCGGGTGTGGTGGGCATGCAGCGGAAGGAGGCAGCAGGAAGGGAGGGCATGCAGGGAGTGGGCAGGCTGCACCCCGTGGGCAGGATGTGTGACGTATTGCACCGGTGCGTCGGCGGCAGGCAGCTCAGCTGGGCCACAATCCTCCTGCCCCCCCCCAAAGCAGGCCACTACATCCCTCTGCTGGCGCAAGCAATCTTGGACTACAACAGTGGGCTGCCCGAGGGCGCACAGAAACTGGATTTGCGGGGGTACGCGGTGGGCAATGCCTGGACCGACCCTGCACTGGACAACCAAGGTGCGGGGGCTGTGAGGGCTTGGAGGGAGCTCCCAGCCCTCCCACGCTGGGAGGGCTGGGAGGGCTGCGAGCGCCTGGGAGGGAGCTGCATCAGTCTGGTTCTGTGTAACCTGAGCCGGTTTGGGGGGCGGATGGCAACACAGAGACCTCGCCCTGTCTGCGGCAGCCTGCACCGTTCCACCCCATGTCTCTCCCTGACCTTCTCACCCCCACGCCTGCCCCGTGCCTAGCCCCATGTATGAATCTCCACGCCTGCCCACCCATCTTCCCTCCCCAGGCGCGGTGGAGGTGTGGTACTCAGAAGGCATGATACAGCAGGACACTTATGAGGGTCTAAAACAGCACTGCAACATGAGTGCTGTGGGTGAGCGGGGAGGAGGAGGGACGCCTTTGGGAGCTCCGTGGCAGTTGAGGAGAGGAGGGCCTGCTTGCTGCTTGTGTGCCATGTGCATAGCCGGCATGCTGCGTAGCCGCTCCAACAGCTCCGCCTCCCTGCCCCACTGCTGCCCGCTGCTTGCAGTGCTGTGGCGCACGGATGGCGAGAGCGGGGTGGAGAGGGAGTGTGCAACGTTCCGGTGAGCAACTTCCTTTCAAGAGAGCATCTGTTGAACGGATGCTCAGCTGCAGCTCAAAGGCATGCCTATGCTAATCGATAGAGCGGCTAAACATGGGTTGTGAACCGCAAAATGCGCACAGGAGCAGCTCAGAGCCCTGCCTGCTCAGCTGCAGCTCAGAGGCATGCCCACCAGGCAGCCTAGCTGGGTGGTAAGCTGCCCGACAACGCAGCCCCCATCCTTCTGCCCCTTGCTGCAATGCAGCTGGTAGGCCCAGCAGCATGCCGCCGCTGCCCCCTTGCCCTGCCATACAGAGACGCTGCTCTGGCGGAGATGGCCGGGTATGACGAATACGGCATGAGTGCTCCCAAATGCTTGCTGGGTGCTGACGGCCGGCCACTGAAGGAGCAGCCACGCAAAACTGGTGCGCTTGAGCCGGGTCGGTTGCTGGTGCTGCGATGGGATGATTGAGGTGGGGTGTGGGTGGGGCTGAGTGGGGTGCTTGTGGGTCTGCCTGCCGCCGCCCTGTGCCTCAGTGCTGGCTTGCTGCCACGGCACGAGTGGCACAAACTTCTTTGCCCTGCTTGCACCTGCCGGGCTCAACAGCGCAATGCCCTGCCAACAACCCGCTGCAGAGGTGCCCAGTGGGACGTTCGACCCGTGTGCTCCGCAGCGGCTGAAGGCGTACTTCAACCGCGCAGATGTGCAGGAGGCGCTGCATGCCATCCAGGTGGGCGGCGGTCGCTCCGCCCTGCTTGGCGCTGCTGCTGCCGCAGGAAGGAGGCAGGCCTGAATCGGTGCAGCTATCCTCCAATCGAGAGCCACCGCTGCTGCCGCTCCAGCTGCTGCTTCTGCTGCAGCGTCCAGCTGTTCAACCAGTGCCCATGCAACCCTCCCTTGCCGCAGCCCGGCGATGCGCCGCTGCCGTGGGCGGCGTGCAACAGCCGAGGCATCACCTATTCGTACGACTCGCTGGCCACCTCCGTGCTGCCGGTGCACCGCAAGCTGCTGGACGCAGGTGGGTTCGTCTCCTCTCTTCGCTTGGTGCATGTGGAAGCAGTGAACAGACCAGGGTGGTGGATGGGTGGTGGACAGGAGAGTTTGTGCCTGAACAGGGGAGCAAAGCGCGCACTGCTGGGCAGCCCACCCCGTTGACTCCCTGCCCGCCTCCCTCCATGCCCCTCAAAAGGCCTGCGCGCGCTGGTGTTTTCTGGGGACCAGGATGCAGTGGTGCCCACCCGTTCCACTCGTTCGTGGGTGGAAAGCCTGGACCTGCCGGCCGCGGGCGACTTCCGGCCCTGGGCCGACGCCGCCACCAACGAGGCAAGCACAGACTGGTCGCACAGACTGCAAGTTGTAGGCGACACGTGGCGCTGTGGCATTGAGTGGCGGGGTTCTGCTGGAGTGGCAGCGGAGGGGGACGCCGAAGTGCCCAGCCTTGGTGCTTTGTTGCTGGCGAAAGCGAGCTACAAGGACAGCGGGGTGCTGGCTGTTATTTCTGGCGTGATACCTGCTCCTGTCACACAAAAGCTGCAGTTGGGGATCAGGCCGGCTGTGTGATGCCGCAAACGGGGCTTCAGTGGCCGCAGCACTGCCACCATGCATAGCACTGCCCATTGTTCTGCCGCCCTCTGCCGCCCTCCCGCAGACCGCTGGCTACGTCACTCCGTACAAAGGCCTGACGCTGGTCAGCGTGCACGGCGCGGGGCACCACGTGTCCTACTTCAAGCCGCGCCAGTCCCTGCAAATGATTTCCGCCTGGCTGGACGACCGGCTGCCGTAGGGCCGCGAGAACGCTGGCGGTGTTGGCATTTTCGCTGGGCCGTGTCGACATCGCCCGTTTGCGAGCTCCTTGCTGCCTCCTGATTCTTGAGCAATAATTTTTGCAACGTTTGGAATAACTTCACTCAGCAGCACATGTAAAGCACGGCCACAGGGCTTGTTTACCTCTGTGACACAGCCCGAGGGGCCAGCCCTCGCGCTTTGGCGGCACCGCACCGCATCGGGCGGAGGAGCCACATGCCCCGGCAGCGCTCCGCAGGCCCGTTCGGCTCGCATCCTTGTGTCGCAGTGACACACATACTCGAACCATGCAGGCGGGGGCGGGCTTGGCGGCCCCTGCAGCAGGTGCGCGCCGCGGCAGGTCCAGCCAGGCGGCGGCTGTTTCCTGCACTCTGTCCGAAGCAACATCGAGTTGGTTTTGGGCTGCAGCAGCTCGCAAAAGCTGCCGTTGCGACAGGCAGCGGTCACCTGCGCCGCAGGCCTGCTCGCTGACCGCTGCGGCCCGAACAGTGTTTTGAGCTGCATGTCTTGGATGTCGGAATGGTTGGCAGCGTTGCGATCCACCCTCGACCTGGGCAGCTGTTGCCGCCGCTGCCGCCGCCGCCCAGGGAGCCAGGCGCCGCTCATTCGCCTCATGGCCCTGTTACCTGTGAGCGCCTCTTGTCGCACGCCTTTCAATGAACTTGCATCCTTCACTGGACCTCCAATGCCCCTGCACCCACCTGCAGACAGCGGATCGCACAAGAAGAAGACGCTGGCACAGCACTTGGAGGCGGACGATGAGACGGCGGTGTATGCCATCCTGCTGCCCTCGGGCTTCCCACTGTGAGTGCTGGCTGGCTCCCTTGTGCTTGTGAAGCTGCGCAGCGAGCACGGGTTTGCCGAAAGTGCTGCACGCGGCTGTCGAGGGGAAGCTCAGTGCTGTTGCACAGCTGCGTCAATCGATCGCTACATGCAGCAAGGAGGGGTCAGGTCAATGCCGCTGCTGCTGCCGCTGCCGCTGCCGCTGCCGCGGCTCACTAGCTCCGCATCGCCGTTTGGATTGCTCCTTGTGTGCGTGCGGGAAGGAAGGGCCGCAGCTGTGTACTAGATACTCACTGCCATTGGCGCAAGTTGTGTTGATGCAGCTTGAAGGAAATGGGTTATGTTCCCTGTTTGCGCAGGAAGGAGGGCACGCAGCTGTGGAAGGGCGTGCGGTTGGGCAAGCTGCTGGGTGCTGGGGCGCAGGTTAGAACACATCTGTGGGCTGCTGGCTGTGGCAGATGTGGGGCTCCTTGCTGCTGCGCACGCTTCCGCTGCATGGCCAGATATCCCCCCTGGGGGCCCGGCGTTTACATGTGCATGTGCCATTGCTTTGTGTGCTGCCGATGCTGCAAGCCAACGTGCTCCTTGTGGCCGGGGCGCCGCCTCGCCGCTTGCATTGCGTCATGCTGCTGGCTGACCGAATCTGCCCACTGTCGGCTGTGTTTCGCTCGTCGGCAGGCCAAGGTGTTCCGTGTGGCTCGCGACGATGGATCGCCGACTGGTAAAGTCATCAAGATCAACCACGCTGACATGGCCAGCAAGATGCTGAACAACAACGTGGTGAGGCTCTCACTTATGCTGCAGTTGTGCTGCAGCTGTGCTGCAGGTGTGTTGCAGCTGTGTGTCCGCAAGTGTGTGGGCGATGCTGTGCAACAATGTGGTGAGGCTCTCACATGTGGTACTTTACTGGCAGCTTGGTCAGATCTCAGTTGCTGGTGGGCATGGCAGATTGAGCGCGGGGCATCAGCACCCAGCTGCTGCCGCCTTAGTTGCATGGCGCTGTATCTTATCCCCCCTTTCTGTCGCAGGTCTGGGTGGGCATGGACCGGGAGTGGGAGATTGGCACCCAGCTGCGCGCCGCGCTGCAGCAGCCCGACGGCAGCGTGCCAGGCTTCATGAAGGTGCGGGCGCTGCTCTGCCTGATTGCTGCTCTGCATACTTGCCAATGGCTGTTCTGCATACTTGCCGGCGGCTGGTATGGCTGCAGCCGGCGACAGGGCGCCAGCAGCCTGCTTGCTGCCTTAACCTGCACAGCCGCTGATTGCCCGTGGTCGCCTTGCATGCTGCTGCCGCACTTCCCCTGCAACACACCTGCATGCGGCTCAGTCGATCAGCAGCTCAATCAATCAACCTGCTACTGGTGCGCCTGCAGGTGTGCGACTGCCTGGTCAGCAGCGCGGGCGGCAAGGACGCGCGCTTCTGCGGCATGCTCATGGGCGAGCTTCACGGTGGGTCAGCGCCTAACACACACTGCACTGCGCACTGCACTGCGCACTGCACTTGTTCACCTTGCTGTGCTGTTGCCCGCTGCTGCGGCATGCGCATGGGCGAGCTGCACGGTGGGTGAAACACTCAATGGACAGCCAGCGACGACGGTTGTTCATGGGTGTTTGTTTGGCTGCTTGCTTCTTCTGTGCCATGCTCATGGGCGAGCTGTACGGTGGGTGAACACGCTGGTTTGTTTTATCAGAACCGGCCACCGCATGTGGGCTCTGCTCAACCGCTGCTGCACCTGCTCTTCAACACCGCATACCTGCCCTCTTCACCGCCGCGTCTGCCGCAGGCTGGGAGGTGTACAAGCGCATCCAGCAGGCCGAGTTCCACAACATACACTGTGAGCACTGAGCCAGGGCTGCTGCTACTAGCTGGCTGCGCCGGGGCTGCTGCTGCTGCTGCTGGGCAGCAGTGGTGGGTCGGCGTGCCGGCATGGCGGCAGGCCGTGAACCATGAAGCAGTGACACCTCGCCTGCGACAAGCACACACTGCTGATCCAAAAGGTCAAGTAGCCAGAAGCGCAAGCATCCGGGTCCACCCAGCCCCGCAACTGCTGCCCTCCAAATCGCCTGCAGATGTGCGGGAGATGTTGTTCCAGGTGTTTTCGGCCCTGGACCGCGCGCAGCGCAAGCTGGGGTTCAACCACGCCGACCTGGGCATGCGGTGAGTGACTGCTGGCAACTGAATCTGTTGACTGGGAGGGGAATGGGCCAACCAGGTCATGCAGCAAGGGGCAGGCCCCGGAATAGTGAAGGCACTGGTTTGCTGCAGCAACCAACGGCTGGCCCACCTGCTGTCTGGTCGGCGCTTCCTTGACACCCAAACGTGTGGCTCCCACTGCCCATGCAGCAATGTGATGGAGCACTATCCGCGGTGGGTGCACACGCGCTTGGCCGCAGGGAGCGGCGACAGGCGTTGCATGCTCACACTGCTCTGCAACTGCTTGCTGTGCATGCCATGCTGGTGCCCGATGCTTGCGGGGAACACTACCCCCGGTGGGTGCTGGCTGGCGGCAAAGCAGTCTGTTTGCAGTTCCCTCCCCCAACCTGTGGGTTTGCTGGCTGGCGGCATGCAGTGGAGTTTTGGCTTGGGGGGCGGGGCAGCCGCCCACCACCTGTGCACTGCAGTGCTGGGCGCCGTCTGCACCCTCCTGCACAGCTGCATGAGGCCCACCGCCAGCTTGCTGCTGCACACTCTGCATTCTGCCGCCCATGGGGAGGACTCGCTGCTTGTCAAGCTTGAGCAAGCAGGCGCCTGCTTGTAGACTTCACGGCTACAGAGCGCTTGTGTGCTTAGCTGCCTGCTTGCAGCAGACCTTGCTTCAACTGCCCTTGCTTTCAGGCTGTGGGAGGACTTGTCGCCCGAGGAGGCAGCCCAGGCGCGGGCGGCGGCGGGGCCGCTGCGCCCCGGGTTCAACGTGAACGCAGACGGCTCGCGCGCGCCGCTGGGCCCTGAAATCGAGTTCAAGATCATCGACTTTGGCCTGGCAAAGTTCAGCGCCAAGACCGCGGCGTCGGCGGCGGGGCGGGAAGCGCAGGTGCGGGTCGGCACCAGGCACCAGGCGCAGCCAGGGCTGTTCCTCGTTTGGCTGAGGGTGGCGCCACGTGAAACATCAGCCAGGAGCACGAGAGCACCCGCCAGCACACATCTGCCCCTCTGTCTCTCTGTTGGGGCAGCCACACGAGCGGCGAGCGCGCACAGCTGCGCGCTCCGTGCTTTCAACACTTTTCTGTGCAACCATACCCTATCAACACTCACATGTGCAACCATACCCTTTCAGCACCCATATGTGCAACCATACCCTTCCCCTCCATCCATCTGCGCCTCTCTGCAGGACATTGTGGAGCAGCTGCATGAGCGGCTGGCGCGCCACGAGCGCATCATCTTTGGCAGCGACGACTCGGTGGGTTCTCCTCATTTGCATAGCTGCTACGGTCAAACCAATGATTGTTGGCGCACATCATCTTTGGCAGCGACGACTCAGTGCGGTGCTGTTGCGCTTGTTGGTTCACTGGATTGGGCTGCACTGGGGTGCAGTGCACCGCAGCAGCACAGCATCTCTACCACCAGCATCGAGGTTGCGGTTGGGCTGAACAGCACAGCCAGCCTGGATGTGACCATGGTGCACGCATCGCTCACTGCCCGCCCTCCCCCCCTGCTAAACTCTGTCCAACGCAGCCCACCAGTATCGAAATCGCGGCCATCGATGTGACGCAGCAGCCGGGGTGCATCCCACGCGTGCGGGGCTGGCTGCGCACCAAGCTGCACCTGCCCATGAAGAGCACGGTGAGGGGGCCGGGTGTGCTAGACAAGGCGGGAATAGAGGCGAAATGCGTCTGTGCTAGCAAAGACACAGAGGCAAAAAGGCATCTGTGCTAGCACCTGCAACTCGGTTGGGCAGGAGGAACGGTGCGCCTGCAGCACCAGGTCAGGCCAGCTGCTTTGGCCACCCAGAATGTGGGGACATCGAGGCGTGCCCGATTCCTCCCTGCTGCCTCTTCCCTTCACGGCTCTCCCACCGCTGCACAGCCGGAGATTCCCCGGCTGCTTGTGCACTCGCCGCCCCCCATTTGCCTCAGAGTGCTCCTCACTTGCCCCGGCATGCCCTGCCCCTCACGACCCTCTTGCCGCCCCCTCACTGCTGCACAGCTGGAGATCAAGCGGCAGGGCACCCAGATCCGCTCACCTGAGGCCTCCATGGCCTCCGGCACCCAAGACTATGTGCAGGCTCGGGATGCGTGGGACCTGCCCACGCGGCTGGCCTCGGTGCAGGGGCCCAGCTTCCGACAAGCTTGCGCAGCGGTGGCCCACAGCCGGCGCAACCTGGGTGAGGAGGGTGGCGGCGAGCCAAGGGCGTGCTGGCAGGACTGCTTCATTAAATGATATCGTCTGCGGGGCAGGACATGCCAGAGCACCACCATAGCTGGGGCTGCTGCATGCGCTGCTGCTGCGTCACCAGTCCGCGGCCTGCCCATCCCTGCCCTGCTGTGTGCGCTGAGGTGCCCTCCTGTGCTGTGCATGATGTGGTCCCCGCAGACACGCGGCGCCAGGCGGCGGCAGAGGCGAAGAAGAAGCGCAAGCGGTCGCCCATTGAGGCCATGTACCGGTGGGTGCATGAAGCAGCAGGCGATATTGGTGGCTTGAGGCAAAGCAGGGCAGTTTTTGGTCGTTTTCAGGCGCTCTGGTGACGCGCCATTCTCAATGGCATCTGCCGCGCCCGATCCTTCCCCTCCTTTCCTGGTGCCCCATCGCAGGCACTGGTGGCACCGCAAGGGAGACGTCTTTCACCTGCTGCTCACCATGGCCCTGGTTCTGGACGACAGGTGGGCTTGTGTTGCTGCAGAGCTGCTGCTAGGAAGGGCACTTCTTGCTGCAGCGTTAGCAAAGCAGAGCCCCAAGCTGGCGGGTGCAGCCCATGTGCTGGGAACAGCGCCTTCGCACCCATGCTGCGCAGCCAGCTGGGAGCGGCCACCTCCATGACAGAGCACCCTAACCGCTGTGCTGCCGTGCCCTCTGCTGGCGCAGGACGTGGCCGGATGCGGACGAGGACTTGGTGCACTCCTTCTGCTCCCTGGTGCACCACGTGACGGGTGGGTGTTTACATTTCAGCTGGCTCGTAACTTCCAATTGGTGCATTTAGTTGAAGCAAGGGGAGGTGCACTCCTGCTGCTCCCTGGCGGACCACATGACGGATGGGTGCCCGCTGTGGGTGCTGCGTGCGCTGCGCTGTGCCAGCTTGCTGCCCATCTGGCGGGCCAGTCTGCTAGGGGCACAGAGCCACGCACCTTGGGACGATTGTAAGGCGCGTCAGAAGTGGTTAATGCTTCTGCCCCCACGCTGCACCACCTGTTCGGGTCAGCTGCACCTGCACGGCTCCCCGCAAGGTCCGGCAATGCCGCCCGCTGCCTGTACCTACAACTTGTTGAGGCCTGCGGGCCTGACCTTGCTGCCCATGCCCACTCATGCCCCACCCCTGCAGGGATCAAGATGAAGGCCAGCTTTGCAGAGGAGCAGCCGAGCAGCAGCAGCGGCGGCGGCAGCGGCGGCAGCGGCAGTTCAAGCAACGGCAGTGCATTACATGCAGAGCAGGCGCAGCAGGCGCCGCAGCAGCAGCTGTTTGGGCGGCGCAAGTGGAAGCACTGGTTCCGGCGCTGGCAGATCCGGTGAGGCAGGGGGGCGGCGGTGCCAACTTGCGGGGTGGTGCATGCGGGGTTGTTGTTGTTGTTTTGTGGCCTGCGTGGTGCAAGCCGGCACTCTTCTGCCCATGCAGCCCGGGTCGTGCTGGCAGCCTCTTTGGCTGCAACCTGTGCAGCCCCTCTCCTGCAGCGCACCCCCAACTGTTCCCTTTTGCGCCGCCCCCTCACTCATCCCCTGCCTGCTCGCCTCTCCCGTTCGCCCCCTGCAGGCTGAAAGGCCACCTGCTGCCACACAACAGCGGCCTCCTGGCGCGAGAGGCGCTGTCTCATCCCTTCCTGTCGCCGGGGGTGCAGGTGCCGCACGCGCCCGTGCCCAACAAGCTCGCCGCCGCCTTCCCCGACCATGGGCTGTGAACACCTTAAAAATAATAAAGACACAGCATGGTCGTAGCGACACCCTCTGCTTGCGCACCTCGCCTCACCTCCTGCTCAAAACCCAAACGTAACCAGCCTTTCGAATTAGCCGTCGTCACCATAATAACAACCTAGCAATGCGTTCCTTACTGTACTTTTGGCAGCACTGCACTGACTTGCCCCCTCGTCGCTGCCCACCGTCCTTGATTTGATCCCTTGCCTCTACGCCCACTCCTAGGCGCACATGCGCTGCCTCAACACCGCCGCACGCGAGTTTACAGGTGCCCAAAATGTGGGAGAATAAATCCAGGGGTTGCAGCCGGGCAATGGAAGCAGTTCTTCAGGGGCGACGGGGGGCAGAGGCGGGGCGGGGCACTGGCAGGCAGGGGTTGCACAGACGCACGCGGTTGGAGAAATGGCATGCGGTCTCGCAAGCAGGGGGGCAGGGCGGGGGCTGCAGGATCCAAAATTTGCACTGGGGGAGGAGGGGGAAAAAATTGGCGATGCGCACTCTAGCTAGCCATGTGGTAGGCAGTCAGCCGAATCAAAGCAAGGCAAGGGTACAAGGGATTAAGTGGTGCAGCGGCGGCATCTACAGGCTGCAGCGGTGCGGTGTGGATGGCAGCATGGCTGCAGGGCCCAGGGCCAGCGGCCGCCTCAGCCCAGCAGTGCGGCCATGAGGCGCTGCAGCAGCCAGGCGATGAGCAGCATGGCCAGCGCGGCCAGCAGCATCCACTCCAGCCTGAAGCGGTCGGCCAGGGCGGCAGACACGCCCGCCGCCGCCTCCTTGGCAGCCGCGCCCGCCAGCTCAACCATCACTGTGCGCCCCTGCGGGTTCTGCACCACCTGCAGGCATGGCAGGCATGGGGTGGAGTGGGGAGAGGGCAGGTGAGAGACAGAGAGAGAGGGCCAGCTGGTGGGAGCTGGAGCTGGAGCTGCCGTGCCGGCTCAGCAACTCAGGAATCGCACTGCGTGGCGCACGCAGCTGCGCATGGCTGGCACTCGCACATACGCCCCACGCACTGCACCCCGGCCCGCCGCTCACGTTGAGCCACTCCTTGCCCACCGCCGAAATCCACTCCAGGTTGCCGCTGCCGGTGCGCCGCATGCCAGCGGGCACCCCCTCAGCCTGCACCCGCCGCAGCGCGGGCAGCGCCGCTGCCGGCAGGCGCCCACCCTGCGCCTCGGCCGCAGCTGGCGGCGTGCGCACCGCCCAGCTGTCCACGCTGCGCGCACTCTCGCCGCCCTTGGCGCCCTGCTGCGGGTGCAGCAGCAGCACATCGCTGTCCACATCTGAGGCTGCTGCCGGAGCGGCCGCCTCGGCTCCGGAGGCTGCATGCTGCCAGCCGCCCGATGCGCTGCTGCCGCAGGGGCTGCCGGTGTCAGCGGGCGCCTTGTGCCCTTCCCCCTCACCCGCCTCATGCGGCTGCTGCTGCTCAGGCTGCTGCTGCTGCCGGGAGGCGCCCGCCCGATTCATCAGCTCCTGTATGCTGGCCGACAGCCTGCAGGGCAGACAAGGCAGCAGCCAGCAGCAGTGAAGGAGTAGGACAGGCGTGCCCGGCCCTGCCCAGCCCTGCCGCCACGATGACGCAAGACAGGCAAGCCACGCCTTGCCGGGAGCAGCCGCAGCATGCTCTCACTCTGCCCCCACCTGCACTGCTCCCTGTGCGCACCTGATCCCTAACGCCGGCTGCTGCTGCTGCGCCGCTGCTGCTGGGCCCTCCAGCGCCTGCGGCTGCTGTACAGGCCCCGCCAAGTAGGTGCCCACCACGTCGCGAGCAAACACGCCCACCACCGCCTTGACTGCCTCCAGGTGCTCGGGGCGGGCCATAGCAGAGAACAGGTCCTGCGGGGGAGGGAGAGAGCGGTGGCTGATACGAGTCAAGGGCTGAGCAGCACAGCTGGGCTGTGTTGAGCGGCATGCAGCACAGCTGGGCTGTGCCAAGTGGCACGCAGCATAGCTGGGCCAAAGCAGCGAGTGCGACTGCCACTGCAATGAAAGCACAACCTGCTACTGCCAGCTGCAACGCCGCCGCACACACCTCGTAAAAGTTGAGGTCCAGCGTCTGGTCCAGGTAGGCGCGCATGCCGCCCGTCACAAACGCGCTCACGCACAGCACCGCCTGTGAGCAGGGCAGGCGACAGGGCAGCGTGAAGGGAGAGGCGAGCATACACCGCTCAAGAAGGCAGCAGGATGAGCACACAACCCGCAGACTGAGCAGGGAGCGTGTGCCGGTGACCCCAGCTGCTCTCACGTCACAGGGCCCAGCCAGCGTGTGCCAACCCTGCCTTGCACCAGCCCCCACCCGATTCAGACGCACCAGCTGCTGGCCACGTGTCGTAGACAGGAAGTCCAGCAGGCGGTTGGTGAGGTCTGGCTGCGAGCCCGGCACCTGGGGCCCCAGCCCCGCCGCCGCGCGGTCGGCTGCAGCCAGGCGGTGCCGCACCTCGCAGTAGCCGCTGACAAGGTTGCGGGCGCCCAGGCTGACGGCCACAGACACCAGGGAGTGGCCCCGCTCGCTGAGCAGCGCCTCCAGCACCCGGTCCAGGGCGGGCTTGTGGGTGCTGGGCGCGGCCGCGTGCGCAAAGCCGCTGGCGCTGCCGTCCAGCGCGGGGTGCGTGCCGTGGAGGCTGCTGCTGGCGGTCGCCGCGCTGCTGGCGCCTGCAGGGCACGACAGAGCAGTCAATGAATGATGGGCGGGAGCTACAGCGTGGCCGAAGAGTTGTAGGCTCACTTCAGCCAGTCGCACTGCGACCCCCAGCAAGCCGCCACCCCGGCCTCCGCCCACGCACCTGCGACGCCGCGCCAGAGCGCCGCTACTGTGGCGGATGTGGTGTCCGCCACCTCGGGTGACTGCATGAGGCGGGCCAGCTGGCGCAGGCTGGGCGGCAGCTCGCGCCGGTCGGACTGCAGGAAGGCGTGCAGATCGGCGAGCAAGAGGCGCAGCGTGTCGGCGCCTGTGCCGGCGGCATCGGCGTAGGCCGCCAGTGCGGCGCGCAGGCGGCGCAGCGACCGCGCGGTCGACTGCAGCGCGTCACTGTGGTAGAGACGGTAGACAGCGTAGGCCGTGGCCGCGCCGCCTGCAGACAGCAGCAGCACGCGGACGAGCGCCGCTCGCCGCTCCCGCCGCAGCAGCGGGTGCGCCGCCGCCGCCGTCAGCGGCATGGCGCCAGGGCCCCGCTCGCCGGCGTGGGTCGCTGCTCTACCGCCGCGCCGTCACGGCGCCGGGCGGAGAGGGGCGTGGGGCTGAAAACCAAGCAAATCCCGTTGGCCGACGTCAGCGCGTGCCGGAGGCCCTGCCGCGCCCTGTCGCAGGGGTTGTGGGGATTGTCTGGAGCTGGTGCAGCGCCGCGGGGGAGCGCCGCAGCGAGCAGGAGTTGGGGCTCCGCCTGCCGCCTGGAGAGCGCTGTGGGCGGCTGACAAGTGCTCCGAAATGGCGCAGGTGATAGGCTGGAATGTGCCGCGACGGAGCAGCAGAGGTCAGGTCATGCTGTGGCGGCCCCGCCGTGCAGCTGCGGGCAGCATGCTGCAGCATCGGCGCACCAGCGACGGCACGGGCAGGGTGCCTGTGGCCGTCAGCCCTGCAACGAAAGCTTCACAAACTGAACGCTGCTGCCACCGGAAGAGGCTCGACGGCTCAGCCTGCGCAAGAGCTGCCTCCACATTTGCCCCGCGGTCGACGGCGGCAGGCTGGCTGCCTCCGACTTGCCGTTGAGCTACGCGTTGTGTCCCAACCATGTGATGCGCATGCTCGCTCTCACTGGCAGGGCGACCCCGCAAGTTGCTGCTTTGGGCGGCCGCCACTGCTTGAAAGCTGGATAGCCGCACTGCAGGTGAGGCACCCGCCGGCGCCTGTGTGGCCCGGCCAAGCGACAGCACCTCCTTTGCTGTTGAGCAGTGTTGCATCGTATGCCTGAGCCCTGGAGAGCAACGACCAGCTGCGCCGGGAGCATGGCGGAGACACAGGCGGCCCCCAACGCCGCCCTCCCGCCTTGCCGAGCCACTGCACCCTTGCGGCCGGCGGCGGCCGAGGCAGCCGTGTGGCCCCAGCAGCCCAACCCGCCTGGTGGATCGTTCATTCTCGGGATCTCGCTCGGTCCAGAGCCACTAAGGGCCGCAGGAGCGCCGCCAGGCAACAAAGGGGCCCTTGGGTGGCCTCTCCTCGCCGCCAGCTCAGATTGAGCCACTTCCCTTGAACCGCAGCTGGCTGCCCGGCGCGCCCACAAGGCGCTTGCACGCCCGTTTGCCCCACATCCAGCGCCCAAGAGCCGGCTGGGCACCGCCACAGCCGCCGAGCCGGGCCCCCCGCACCGTGCTTTGCACGTGCGAAGCAGCCAGGCTCCCCAAACGATCTACGGCCTCGCACAAGCCCCTACGCGCTCAGCCAGCGCCCTGCCCGGGGCGCCCCGCGCCTGGACCCTCGCCGCCGGCGCTCAGGTCGGCTTGCACGGCGCACCGCAGGCCCTGAGGCCCCTCTGACTGGCCCAGAGATGGAGTGAGGCGGCGCAGCGAGCGGCCCCGCCCCGTCCAGGTGCGCCGCCGCCTCCCGCCGCCGCTGCCGCAGCGGCTGCTGGGCGATGGGGGGCCAGATTCTGCGCTGCCAATCACTCACATTGCGCGATGGTAGGTGGGCAGCGCCTACCACCCACTGCTCAAGCCAACGGTTGCCCCTGCCCCCCTTGCTGCTGCCGCGCTGCAGACCTCCGCCCGCCCGCCCGCCGCTGGCACACCCGCCGCGCCTTGCGGCCCAGCGAGTCGCCATGAGCTGCTGCGTGTGCGGCGCCGACGACTTTGCAGAGGGCTGGCAGCGATGGGATGACCACCCCGCGCAGCGGCACTGGGAGGTGCTCAAAGACTTGGGCTCGGGCGCCCTGTCGCAGGTGCGTGGCCATCGCGCAGGCTGTGCTGCTGCAGCCTTGCCCCAGTTGCTGCCGCCACGTGCCAGCACCTCCCATGAAGCTTCAGCATGGCCTGTGGATCCATTGCTCCTGTCCACCCAGGTTGTGCTGGCGCGGCACCGAGTCACTGGGGATCTTGCAGCGCTGAAGGTGCGGCGGGTGCTGGCCTGGCGGCGGGTGCTGGACCGCCCATGCTGTGCATACAGGAAGAGCATGCGCATGCGCGCATGTGCACCACATGCCCTCAGCTGCGAATCACGGCCCCAAATCTGCAGCTGCCGCATGCAGCCGAAACACCCTGCCTGTGGCGTCTGCCCTGCGGGCTGCCACAAGGGATCAGCACTGTACCGCACAATCGATGGAGAAACACACCCAGAGAGCCGGCTCCGGTCTGCCGCCGCCCCACAGGTGGTGTTCCTGGAGAGCCCGGCAGTAGCAGACGACCCGGAGCACCTGGCCATCCTGCAGCGGTGCGCCAATTGCCCTTTGCCCTGGAAGGGAGTGGAGCCGCTCCAGCCTCTGAACACGTGTGCTGCGGTGCATGACAAGCGGCCTCCTGCACCGGTTGAAGCTGCATGCGCAAGAACCCGTGCCGCACTGCTGCAACCGCTTGGCATCAGCTTGGTCGGCCAAATCTGCTGCTGCAGGGAGTCGGGCCTTCTGGGCATGTTGCTGCTGCTGCTGCTGCTACTGCTACTGCTGCAGCAGCAGCCTGATGCAACCCCTTCCATGCCAACTGTGCTGCTGCAGGGAGTCGGACCTGCTGGGCATGCTGGAGCACCCCAACATTGTCGAGTGCCGGGATGTGTTCCGCTCGCCGCGCCAGCTCGTCCTGGTCCTCGAGTGGCTGCGGTGAGCCTTGCTCACAAGCGGCAGTGCCGCTGCTGGTCGGTTGGTTGTTGCAGGTTCAGGTACAGAGCGGCACGGCCTGCGCCAGCTGGCCCCCACGTAGCAGCCTTCCAGCCTGGCCTCCCTCTCACCTCCCCTGTCTCTCTACCTGCTTTCTGTGCAGGGGCGGCCAGGTGATAGACCGCCTGCACGAGCTGGGCCTGCAGTACAGCGAGCAGCAGGCGGCGCAGGTGTTTGTGCAGGTGGCGCACGCGGTGGCGCACCTCCACGAGTACGGCATCCTGCACCGGTGAGGCGGCTCGGGTGTGGAGTGCGGTCGCCGCGCGGCTGCTTGGACGGGGCGGCAGCAGCAGCGTGTTGTGTGGCCTTCAATGCCGCCCGATTCCCCATTGCAGCCACCCCCCGCATGGCCCAGAGCTCCTCATCCCTGCTCCAATCAGTTGATGCACCCGCCCACCCGCGCCCCTGCAGGGACATCAAGCCTGAGAACGTAATGTTTGCGGAGCCGCCCGCAGCTGTGGCAGCGGCCGCGCCGCCCGTCATCACCGCTGCCGACCTGCAAGCCGGCCGGTCGGCGGGGCACAAGGCTGCCCCTGGCAAGGGCGCTGGCGCAGCTGCCATGCCCACAGTCAAGCTTCTTGACCTAGGAATGGCCTGCCTGTACGACCCCACAAAGCCCCAGCGTGGTGAGCGGATGGTGGCGGGTGCGGTGGGGATTGATTGATGGCGGCTCTCATCATGCATTATCATCATCATGCATTCATCATGCATTGCACTTGATTCACGGCGGCTTGCATCATGCTCATTGCTCTTGATTCACGGCGGCCTGCATCATGCTCATTGCTCTTGATTCACGGCGGCTTGCATCATGCCCACCGCACTTGATGTCCTGAGGTTGCTGGTCCCGCCTCTGCTGCGGTGTTGCTGCCCCCTGCGCCGGCGCCTGCAGGCACAGCTCAGCCTCAGCCCAGGCGCCGCCGCCTGTGGTGTGGCAAGTTGCGCTGCTCACCGGTTGCCCGCATTGCGCCCTACTTCTGCAGGCCCGCTGGGCAGCCCCGGGTTTGTGGCGCCTGAGATTGTGGCGGAGGGCGTGCACACCCCGGCTATGGACGTCTTCAGCCTGGGCGTCCTGCTGTTCATCATGCTGGTGCGCTGTGCCTGCTGTGCTTCTTACTTGCCTGTTGCACTATTTGCCTGTTGTACTGCGTGTTTCTTGCCTCCTGCTTCCCAGGTGGGCGCATGCCTGTTGCATTCGCTGTCCACATTCGGGAGAGCGCCTCAACCTGCGCTTCATCTCGTCTAAGTTGCACAGCTCTTCTCCCTGACTGTATGCTGCTGCCATGCGTGCTTGCCGCAGGTGGGGCGCAAGCCCTTCAACATCCGAGAGAGCGAGAACCTGCGGTACGCGCTGATGAGCCTGCAGGAGGCTCCCGGGCTGAAGGACCCACGGTGCGTGTTGGTCGCAGTGGCGGGTGTGCGGTGGCCGGCGGGTTCGATCAATTGCAAGCAGTGTGATGAGCCTGCAGGGGGATCCGGGGCCCAAGAACCCGCAATGAGAGCAGTGGGCTGGACCTGTCCCCTCACGCGAGGCACATGGCAAGGCATGCTTGCTGCTGTGCTGTTCTTAACCGCCGCTCTCATCGCCCCTTGTGCTCGCCCGCAGCTGGCTGGACCTGTCCCCGGATGCCAAGCACCTGCTGATGGGCATGCTAGCATACGACCCCGCCCGCCGCCTGACCATCCACCAGGTGCATCTTGCTGGGAACTTCAGGCATGGGAGCAAGAGCAGCCTTTCTGCAGTGCTGCTGTTTCTGCACCCGGGCTGTGAGCAGCCAGTCTGCTGCATGCTGCCGTCCAGGTGTATGCATCCGCTGCCTCACAGCTACGCTAACGCTACCTGTTGCACAGCTGACTGGCGCCAAGCTAACTCTCGCAACCAGCCCCGCCACTTGCAGGTGCTGGGGCATGAGTGGGTGTTGAGCCGCGGCGGCATCCTGCCGCGTCCCTTGGGAGCAGATGTTGTGCTGGGAGCTCGCACAGTTGCCTCCATCCGCCGCCTGCGCAACCTGTGCGGCGGGGTGGTGGCCTTCAATCGGGCCGCAGCTGCGGCCACCAGCGGCGGCGCCAGCAAGCGGGGAAAGCCGGCGGGGCAGCAGGCGCTGGCCGACAGCGCAAAGGACACGTACCTGCGCCGGCTGCGGCAGTCTCAGCGGTGGGTGGGGCGCGGGGGATAGTGGTGGGAGGGAGGGGGTACAGCGGCGTTCCAGCCTTCCTGCTGTTCGCCTGCTGCGCCGCCTTTGCTAGCACCTTACAGATGCCGACTGACCTGCACCCACCCTGCTCTCCACGCTGCTGCAGGCTGGAGCAGAGCTCTCGGGGCTGCAGCGTGATGAAGCGCGTGGCGTCCAGCCTGGCGGGCAGCGCGTATGCCAAGGCCCACGATGCCGGCGGCTCGGTGCACCACATCGCCGGTGGGCAGCTTGGTGGGGTGGGGTGGGGTGGCTGGCACAGTGCAGAGCCTGCACATCGAAGCAAGCAGCCTGTGCATCGCTTGTACTTGATTTCCAAGCATTGTTCGGATGCCAGCCACCCAGCTGAGCCCTCTCCTTGTGTGTCGCGCTGACTGCCGCAGACGACGCCAGCACGCGGCGCGGCGGCGGCACCACCGCAGGCGGCAGCGCGTGGGCCACTGAGGGCAGCCGCAGCGGGCGCGTGCTGGGCGCGCTGCCCTGGCGCCGCTCCAAGGCCAGCCTGCAGGGCGGCTCGCTGCATGGGTGAGATGGGTGGCATTCATGCTGCGGTGATGGCGCAGGGCCAGATCCTGCCAGAGCAGCTTCCAAACCAGCTGACAGCGGGCCGCCAACAACTATGCTGGGCGTGGCTAGCGCCCCTGCAAACCTGACATCGTGGCCCCACTGCTAGGCAGCCCTGAAAACTGACACCTACACCACCTCGTGCCACCCACCCGTGCTCACAGGCCGCCGGCTGACCCGTCCGCCTCGCGGCGCCAGCGCTTTGCGGCGCTGCTGCCCAATGGCTTGACACGTGCGGGCACCGCTGTGTTCCTCAAGTGAGACTGTGTAGCTGTGTTGCTCAATCGGTGATGATAGCGCTACCCAGTGCATTGGCTGGGGGCAGCGGTGTGTCAGCATGCCTCTGGGATGAGAGCGCCGGAGCACCGGCCCGCCTTTGACTTTTGTGTGCTCCTTGAGACTGTTGTGACATCTCAAATGCATGCAATCCCAACCAACCTCTCTGCAGTGAGGTGGACCCTAGCAGCTGGAGCCCCGGGCTGAGCCAGCGGGGCAGCGGCAGCCGCAGCGCAGCCGCCGGCAGCAGGCACGGCCTGCGCGGCCGCAGCCTGGCGTCTCTGCAGGCCACTGGATCGGAGGGCGGCATGCAGGCCGCGGCCGGCAAGGTGCCAGGGAGCGGTGCGGCAGCGGCTGGGGAGGCGGCAGCTGTCATGCCCGAGCGGCGGCCCAGCGCCCTGCAGCTCCTCTCTTCGGCAGCCAAGGTGTATTTGGAGGGCAGCAGCCACGGCCGGCGCAGCCAGCGTGGCGGCAAGGCGGCCGCTGCCCTACTGGCCGGCGCAAGCGGCCACGGTGCAGGCGCGATGCGGCAGGTCGCGGACGACAGCCAGCGGGGCCTGGCGCGGCGCAGCCAAGCGGCGGCAATGCTGCGCAGCCTGCCACCTGGTGACCCTGCTGCTGCACCGCCGCACCTGCTGCACCTGGGAGCCCTGGCGGATGGCAGCACCAGCAGCTGCAGCTCTGCTAGCAGCCGGGGCTTGGCGGTTGCCGCCGGCAGCAGTGCGCGAGGCAGCCACCTGGCAGGTTTTGAGTTGGAAAGGTCTGAAGGCCGGCAGCGCGGCACCATGGTAGCAGCCCTGGCTGCGGGGGTGCCCCACGAGCATATCAATGCCATGCTAGCCATGCGCACAGCTGGCAGCGGCAGCCTGCCCTCCAGCGTTGGATCGCCTGCCGCCTTGGCGGTCCTGGGGCCCAGTGACAGCGGCACAGCAATGGGCGCCCCGGCCCGTAGCAGCAGCGTGCCCCGCCCCGCCAGCATTGCTGCCGCCCTGGCTGCGGCGGCGCCGGGCACGCCCGCTGGAGCGCCGACCTCTGCGCCAGTCGCTGTGCCGGCAACGCAGCCAGCTGGTGGCAGCAGGAGTGGAGCAGGTTTGGAGGGGCTCCGCCCTCATCGTGTGGTGCAGCGCCGCAGCCTGGAGAACCCGCTGGCCCCCGCCGCTGCGGCAGCAGCAGGTGCGTACGGTGGCAGCTGTGTGACTGGCGTGCAGCGCTGGCCCCTTGCCCCACTTCTGCCGCTGCTGCTGTCTATGCCCTCGACGCTGCTGCCACTATCTTACGCCAGCCTCCGCTCTCGCCCAGCTGACTCCACACTTGCATCCACTCTTCCCATTTGTGTGCAGCTTCCCCTGCCGGGCGCTCGTGGGCCGAGATGCAGGCCACTCAGTTGCGCACGCCGCGCAGCGGGCGCAGCAGCCGGGAGGGCACCATCGGCGGCACGCCCAGCACGCGTGTCGTGCGCATCAAGCCGTTGGAGTGACCGCTGGCCTGCATTGTACAGCGGTGGGGGTGCCGCTCCACGGCGGCCCTGCTGCAAGGCGATTTGTGCCTTCTACCGACAGTATAATGCCACACATGTCGCGACTGCCCTGTCCACCTTTTGCCTGTTCGTCAACCTGTCTGGATGACACGCCGACCCCAATTGTTTAATCCACCCTCTTTCATGCCATCGTCACTTGAGCTGGCAGCCGCTGCCTCTTCCCCCCTGCATTGCTGGCCGCTGCTGCGCTGCTTGCTCATGCGCGTCCCTGTTGCACCAAACGCATCCACGCATCCCACCCCCATCCATCCGTCCTGCCTTTGCACCCTTTTTCACCTCCCCCAAGAAAGCTGTTCCGCCGAATTCACGTCGCCCCGCAAGAAAGAATGCCTTCTGGAACCCGGGATCCGGGATCCCCCAACCACTTCATTATTGAACTGTGCTGACACCGCTGTTTTGGGTTGCGCCGAGGCTGCGCCACAAGGCTGCCCCAGGCCTGCCGTGCCTGCGTCCTTTTAGCCTCATTGGGCAGCATTTTGAGCCACTGGCAGTGGCGCTTAACGATTAGCGCTTGGGACTGATACCAACTGTGTAATGGTATGCATGGAAGAACAAGCAACAGCTGCCGCCGCCGCCGCCGCTTCAGCTGCCAGGGGTGAGCGCTGCCGCTGCTGAGCGCAGCTGCCCAGGACGCGCGCGGTGCCGTCAGTCAGCCCACACCGACCAGCCATAGAGGACGATGCCCAGCGCAAATCCGCCGCCGAGGGACAGCAGGGTGTAGGTGTAGGCTCGGAAGTTGTCGGGGATTGCATCTGCAAACTTGACCACCTGCTTGGTTGGGGTAGGTGGATGGTGTTGTTAGGTGGGTAGATGGGCAGCGCAAACACAGCTTCAATGGGTGGGCAGGACGCGTGGATAATGCCGGGGATCACGATGCGCTATTGGCACAAGTACATAGCCTGGCAGGAAGGGCAGCTATGCACTTGTGTTCCGTCCCCGGACCTCGGTGATAAAAGTGCTGACGGTGGTCAGGCTGCCGTTGAAGCCTGTGATCACTGACTCGGTCATCAGCATGCCCCAGTAGCCAAGTGAAGAGCCTCGCCGCTGCAGCACGCACTGCGGCAGGGAGGTGGCGAGGGGGTGCAAGGGCGGGGGTGCAAGGGC
>VIYQ01003998.1:0-23095 GCA_009928355.1 Chlorella sp. CH2018 | reverse complement strand
TGCGAGCAGGCGGTGCCGCAGTACCACACCGCACGGCAGGCGCTGCACGCAGCAGGGCAGCAGAGCATGCAATGGTCAGCAGGCACAGCAGGCGCACAGCGAGCCCAACGGCAGTTCATCTCTGCACTCTTCTCTTCGACCATACCATCCGCCATCTGCCACGATAACAGTCAGCCCCCGGCCCACCTGCACCGCATGCTGCCCACGCCCTGCCCCGCCGCCCGCCCGCCCTCGCCGCCCAGGTTGGCGCAGCGCAGGTAGGCGCAGGAGCGGGTGGCGGCGGCCTGCGCCAGCGCCAGCTGTGCCTCGGCATGCCGCTCAGGCTGCATGGCAGGCTGCCACCACTGGTGCAGCACGTCTGCCAGCTTGGCAGCGGCGGGCAGACGGCTGGAGAGCTCAGGCAGCTGCGCCAGCAGGGCGGCGTCGTCAGCTTCACCCCTGCAATCCAGACCTTTGCTGACGGCCGCCGCCTGCTGCAACAGCTGCACGGTGGCCCCCTCCAGCAAGGCAGCCGCATCCTGGGCAGCCCAGCCAAGACTGGACAGCGTGTTTTTAGCGATCGCAACCAGCCCTGCGGCCTGCGATGTCCAGGACGGGTTTGAGACGTTTGCAACTGAAGGGAAGGTGCCTCACAATCACACTGCTGCGTCTTGATGCATCCAGCACACCTAGCTGCCAAGCCGACCCAATCCGAGCACCACCCAGCTGCCCTCTCATGTCAGCTTCAACACCCTCCGCTGCACCTCACCGCAGATGCATTGCCTCTGCGTTTCAGCTGCTGCGCTTCGGCCAGCAGGGTTGCATTGGTGCCATCGCGAGCCATTGCGGCCGCCAGCTCCGGGAAAATGCCAGCAGCACTGGCCACCGCTTCTTCCATATGATTTTCCTGCAAAGCAGCGCACAACACAACCAGGTGTACACCAAAGACCACGCTAAGGAAACGCTCCCACCCGGCCTGGTCAGGAGGCCACCCGCACCTCGCAAAGCTTTGGAGCCGCTCGTGCTACAGCTTTGCTGAGCATGGTGGACATGGATGCGTCCGTGAGGAGAGGCCTGCAATTATTGGCCACGCTGCAAATATCCGCCACAATGCAGCGCAGCAGAGGGCCAGTGCACGCTGCCAGACCACCCAGCAGCTCGACAGCTGTGGAAAGGGCGGCCCAGTGCGCGGCGCACATGCCCTGCAGGCAGTCCTCGCTGCAGGAGCAGCAGGGCAAAGGAGGGGGCGAGAGAGAGCCTCAAGCACGCTGGCCACACACAATGGGCTCATGCCCATGCTGACAGTGCATCCTACAACAGTAGAGGACAACCAATACGGATGGCGACAGATGTGTTTCATTCCGAAGGCAGCTCTAAGGGCCGACCCCACTCCGGCTCACCTTAGACCGCCTTGGTCAACAGAAACGCCGCCCTCCACCATCAGCACAAATCTCACGCGGCTCAGCGCAGCCAAAAGCGCGTTGGTGCCTTGCACTTCTCCGCCAGGGAGCATTGCAGCCCGGGCACTGGAAGGATCAGCGGCCAGCCAGGCCACCAGCCGGCACATGCTGGTGTGCAGCGCCCACAGCTGCCGCACCAGCTGCTCGTCTGCCACCGATGGCTCTTTTGTGGCACTGTACTTGGCGGTCGTGTAGTTTGCAGCTGCTATGCCCTCATCCAACAGGCCAACCAGCTGCTGTGAGAGAAGCAACGGTGCTGGCCGCAGCAGCTCTTTGTCAAGCGACTGGCACCGCTCGTGCAGCTGTAGCATTGATGGCACAAGCCGCACTGCTGCATCGCATGCCGCTGCCCAGACCCCCAGCTGGCTGTCGCTGCTGATGGGCGCCTGTCGGCCCAGCAGCAGTTTTGTTGCGACATGCATAAGGGTACAGAAGCGCGCCACGTGTGCTGCAGAGACACTGCTGTTGGCAGCCAGGGCAGCTAGCACGGCTGCAACGTGCGGCAGCGCTACCAACAGTTGCCGCGCCGGCTCTGTGCCTCCGCTGGTCAGACAAGCTGGGCTGTTTCTGCACAGGGTCGTGAGCAGGGCCGCTGCTCCCGCATGCTGCTCGCCAAACGTGCCGCCTTCCACCGATGCCGGGCTGCGCTGCAGCGGCAGGGCCGCCACCACCTGCAGCGCCTGCTGTATGTGGGGCGACCCCTGGGGCTGCCCCAGCCGTTCGACCAGCTGTCTCGCCAGGCAAGGGGCGTGCAGCGCATAGGCCAGAAAGCATGCCAGCGACATGTGCTGGTGCCTGTCATTGGCAAGCGTTTCGGGCGAGCAGTCAGCCGCCAGCAGCGGCAGGCAGCGGTCCAGCAGCACCGACAGCACGGCCTGCTGGGTGGCGGGCGCCTGCTGCATTGCGGTGGCGTAGGCGTCAGGCAGGAAGCCCAGCAGCGCGCGCACCACATCCGCGTAACACGAGAGGCAGCTGCCATACATGTCTGCAGTTCGGGTGAGCAGGATTGTTGGCCGCACAGCTCAGGCACACGCTGTGCAAGGACCTTGCAAACTGCTCTTCAGGTCTGGGCATGCAGCCTTCCCTCAAGCAGCCAGCTGTCAGGTGCATCCGTGCTGCACAATAGCCCACCTCGTGCAGGGGTGTGCACATCATTAACGCGGCCGTACACCTGGTCGTCCATGTCCGCAGGCACAGACAGCAGCGCCTCGGTGACCGCTGCCAGCCAGGGCAGCATCGCTTCCGGCCGCCCCACCGTGCGCACAAAGGCAGCAGCTGCCTCTGGCTGGCGCAGGGGGTGGGCTGTCCTCTGGAGCACATTGGCAGCAGCAGTCAGCTGGTGGGTGCAGACGAGCAGGAGCTCCAGCCAGCCGGAGCAGCTGGAAGCAGTCAGTGAGGTGCGTAAGCAGCGCAGTGCTGCCAGACCTGCACCGAACACCAGCTCCAGGCTGCTGGCCAGGCGGAAGATGTTGTTCTGGCTCGGCGGCAGCCGGTCTGCCAGGCAGGCACAGCCGTGGCTGGCCACACAGGCTGCCAGAAACTGGCTCATATGAGCTGCATTGAATGCCGTCTCACTCGACAGCAGGCGGTTCAGCGGCCCATACTGCTGTAACAAGCCGGCGACGAGGCTGCAGGGTGTACGGGGTGCGAGAGATGCTGTGAGCAGAGAGGCGCCGCCGCCGGCTCGCAGCACCGCCGACCACCTCACGCACCTCGAGGCGTCGGCAACTTCCGTCAGGAGACCAGACTCGCTGCGTGCTGCACATCTGAATGCAACCGCCTCCTCAAACAGGGCCTCAGCGTCCGCCTCCGAGGCGCACGGCGCGGAGAAGCCGCACTGCAGCCGCTGAAGCCGCTGGATCAGGTCGCTAGGCATGGCGACAGTGTGAGACGAGCGGTGAGGGCTGGCGGTGCAGGTTTGGCACCGCCGCTCGCTGACGTGGCGACGGGCAGGTTGGCAGGTTGGCAAGATGCGTCTCCACCTGCGTCGCTGCTGCCCGCTTCCAGCTGCAGCACTTGCATGTCAGCCTTGACACGTGCCAGTGCTTTGCCGTTACTGCACATTCACCTGGCTGCGGCGTGAGCTGCCTTCAAGCAGACGCGCCACCCTGCCCCCGCCCCTGCCCCTGCCGCTGACCCCGCTGCTCAGCTTCGTCATTCACTGAAACGCTACTTCACATGTCATTTGACTGCACATGGCAACAATTGCATGCAAAACAAGTAGCAGGTCAACCCTTCAGCACCCAACGCACATCGATTGGTCAGTTTCCCTGCTGCCCCTCATCCACTACTGCTGCCCGGCCGCTGCCGACCGCTGCCGGCAAAGGAGGCGCCGCCGCCTGCTTGGCCGCCCGCCGCGCAGCGCCCAGCGCCTTGCACAAGACTCGGTGCCCGCCCTCCCGCCAGTCGGCGTGCGAGCAGGCGGTGCCGCAGTACCACACCGCGCGGCAGGCGCTGCACAGCGCAGGGTTCGAGCGAGGTCTGGGGGAGGTCAGCACATGCGCCGCATCGCCACCAGCAGCAGCAGCAGCAGCATGCCTCTGCTTGCTGCTCCCGACTCCAAGCATCCGCCCCCTCCACTCTCCTAGCCCACCTGCACCGCATGCTGCCCGCACCCTGCCCCGCCGCCGGCCCGCCCTCGCCGCCCAGGTTGGCGCAGCGCAGGTAGGCACAGGAGCGGCCAGCGGCTGCCTGCGCCACCGCCAGCTGCCTCTCTGCTGCCACTGCAGGCAGGGCATAGTACTGCTGCATCAGGGCTGCCAGGTCGGCAGCTTGCTGGAGCAGCTGTGACGGCACTGCCTGGTGCATCAGTAAAAATGTCTCAAATGGCATGCCTCTCAAATCGTGCGGTAACTGCCTCCTCAGCTGCTGTCCCGCCTCGCGCAGCCGAGCGGGCAGAGGCTCAGGCACACCCTCAGTTGCTGCGCTGTCACCAGCTGCACACGCGGTGTCTGCCAGGATCGAGAGGCAGACGAACAGAGCGTACTGCAGCATGGCCGCCTGTGGGGGATTGCAGGCAGGGCAAGCCACCGAGTGTCAGGCTGAAGCTACATATGCTGGCCTTGGCGCACATGCTGCAGGCACACATGGTGGTCAGCCTGGTGCCGCCAATAGCCATGCTCACCATGTGTTGCGCATCCGCGGAGTGTGCACGAGCCAACCGGGTCGCCACCTGTGCAGCTGCTGCGGTAAGGCTGCTGCCGCTCAAGGCAGCTGCAATTCGCCCACGCATGTTGGTCCGCGTCACGATGCCAAACAGCCCGCCAAGTTGCACAGCGCATCTCTGCAGCTCCTCAGCACCCTGCAAGCCGGCCAGGATACGTGATGTTTGGTGAATGGGGCAGACAGCTGCTGCCCATGCGTGCACTTTGCCGCAACACGCCGTGAACCCGAGGCATGCTCACAGGCGCTTCAGACCGTCAGGCATGGGCAGGGCGCAAGTTGGGTGAGGCGCAATCGGCGCCGATTTTCAGCGAGGTTCTCACCTCTGGCAGGTGGCGGAACAAAGGCTCCAACACAGCCAGGTGCGACGAATGCGCCGCCTCTGGCTGCAGTGCTACTGCCAGTAACACAGCTTGGGCAAGCACAGTCCGGCTGGAAAGCTGAAGGCCTACATCTCTAACATCATGAGCAGGCTCTTCAGTCCCAGCCGCCCCTGCAGCTGCAGCTTCTGCTGCTGTGACAGCTGCAAGCATCGCCGGCACATGCCCAGCGCAGACAGCTTGCAGCTGGGCCCGCACCTCCCTGCGAGGGGCCAGCAGTCGCACGGCACAGAAACTGTCAAGCTGAACCTCTGCCAGCACACCGAAGCAGCCGGCCGCGCATGCGGAAGAAGTGCAGCACACCTGTGTTGGACCACAGGCCACAGACTGCCACCGCCTCACCTGGGCGAACGCTCAATGAAATCGAGGGCGTCTCTCGCGGGGCCCTGCCACCTCAGCTGGTGCACGTCGGCATTCAAGGTGAGCAGGAAGCCGATGCAGTATTGGAGCGACCGCCACTGCCTGGCTGTTAGCTCAGCGCCTGCCAATGAGCGTGCCCCAGGCGCTGCGGTCAAAGCTGCTGTGAGGCGGCACAGCCCGGTGTGCAGTGCCCACAGCTGAGCTGGCAGGCTGTCCCAGGCAGCTGCATCATCAGAGCACAGTGTCTCTACTCTGCAGCTAAGAAGGCAAAGTTCGGCCTGGCACTCAAACAGGCGATCAGGCAGCCAAGCCACAAGCAGGCGAATGAGGAAGTCGCTCAGCGCTGCCGCCCTGTCGTCATAGCTGCCACCCTCATGCTGCCTCAGCTGGTTGTCCAGCAGGGCAAAGCACGGCAGAAGCCGCAGGCTGGCGGCTACGGCGGCAAGCCACCACGACAGCTGGCGGGCGCTGCACTGCCGCAGGCTCTTGTCCAGCAGCAGGTGCAGCGGCCAGCGCAGCCTGAGGCAAATGTCATGCAGGTCGCCGAGCCCGGACAGTGAGTCATCTGGCGCTGCTGTGTGGGAGGGTGCGTCCCTGCTGAGAGCTGCCAGGCTGGCCGCCAGTTGGGGCAGCACGCGTGCCACCTGCCACCCTGCTGCAGCAGCAGCCTCCCAACGGCTGAGCGCCTGCGCTGCCTGCTGCTCGCCGCCTGCTGCCACTGAGGCCTGAGCAGCCAAGTACTGCTCCGCAACCTGCCGGCAAAGTGCTGCAAACAGGGTTGCTGCGCTGTTGAGGTGGCGGCTCCATACATTCCCCGGAGTGCCGTCTGGCTGTGCGGTTGACACAGCGTGCAGGATAGCTGCTGCATGGGACACAGCTGACGCTGCCCGGTCGTCTTGCAGCCAGTAGCCTACCCCTGGCGCTATGCTGTGGTGCTTCACAAGGGAAGCCATTGCTGTCAGCATTCCTGTGCAGCGGCGGCCATCCTTGGGCGACAGGCCAGATTGTGCCTGCTCCTCAGCAACTGCCGCCGCTGTGGCGGGCAGGCAGTGCTCCAGCATCACGCCAGCAATGCCCCGCTGCAGGTCTGGGTCAGCTGCTATGGCCGCGTGGTGCTTGGACCAGGCGTCGTCAGACAGAAGCTGGCTGAGCATCTCGAGATAGCTGGCAGGCATAGACAGCGGTGCTTGTGCATCTGCGAGCATTGACAAGGCCGCACACGTTGATTTCCCAATGCAAGCGCAGGCCGCATACTGGTCGCAGAGGCGGGGCTTGCCCTGCTCACCGCTTGCCAAAACCTGTCCTAGCGCCTGAGAGAGTGCCGCCAGCCAGGGCAGCAGCACAGCTGGCCTTGCGGTGCTGCCGGCAAATGCTGCAGCTGCCTGCGGCTGGCGCTTCGGGTCCAGCACATTAGAGACAAGCAGGTTCACTGTGCTCGTGTGGATGGCAACAAAGGTTGCCAGTGATTCGGGCCTGCTGTAGCTTCCCTCAGCTGCTGTAGCAGTCGCAGCCAGGTGCAAGAATTCGCTGGCCGGCCCAAACACCAGGCTGGCCGCCGCCCCCAACTTGAAGGCGGTCTGGGCAGACAGCAGCGGTAGGTGGCAGGCGAGGATCAAGCAGCTACACAGCGCTCCGCAGCCGCTCAGGAGCTGATCGCGCAGCCACGGTTGACTGCCGCCGGCCTGGCCCAAGGTGCGCGTCGCCGCGGCCGCCAGCTGCGACAGGCTGTGCGCCACCACCGCCAGCTGCCTGCAGACACAAATGCACAGTGCTTCGCTCAGGCCACCGCGCCACAGAGGCAAAGAATAGCTACGTGGCGAGCTTACTTCTCATGTACAATGGCTGCAACACGCCCGTCGTTGACACATTCCATCGCCAGGCTGTGCATCTGGCGTGCCACCGATCCGGCTTCCTGAGCCTCTATGTCGGTGGGCGCCAGGGCGCCAAAGTGACGCGGCAGGGCGTCCAGCAGCTCAGAGATCGAGGCCATGGCGGCGGGAGGCGCACTGTGGGGTGGTGGGGGTAGCAGCGGGTTTGGCGCGGCGGCAGGCAGGTGGCGCTGCCAAAACGAGCAGCAGCGGCGGCCGGGCGGCGGCGGCGGCGGCGGGCAGCAGGGGCAGAGCAGCCAGGGCGCCTCCAGGGCGCCTGCCGCCATGCTTGCCCACCTCCGCGCTGATCCTTGAAGGCGCCAAGGCGGAGGCGGCTGGGGTGCGAGGGTTGTGGCGGTGCAGCGGGGCTAGGTTCCGTGTGCGAGCGTGGGTGCCCGCCAGACTTCTTGCTGAACGCTGCTTGCAGAGGAAGCAGTGGTCTGGAGGCTGCCCCAGCCGTCACCAGCTAGGGTTGCCGCCCATGCTCTCGTGAGCTCGCTCGGCCCCTGGTTGCTGAGCCTCAGAGCTTGTTGAAAGGCGCAGGGAGCAGCACTGCATCCAGAACCCAGCGGCAAGGCTGTGCAGTGATGGAGCGCTGGCGGCAGGGCGGCGGCAGCAGCGGACAACGGCACGGCGGCGAGTGTAGCCCCAGGCTTGCATGTGCAATAAATGAGCTGTCCAAAGACTGGTGAACTGTGTAATCAGATCAATCTGTGCAGTTCATGTGAGATGATACACCAGACTACTGCTGCCCCTCAGCAGCCCCTGCTGCTGCCGCCCCCGCCCGTCGCGCCTCCTTGGCTGCCTGCCGCGCTTCACCCAGCGCCTTGCACACGCGGCGGTGCCCACCCTCCCGCCAGTCGGCGTGCGAGCAGGTGGTGCCGCAGTACCACACTGCGCGGCAGGCGCTGCGTAAGGGACAGTGGATGGACAAGGGGTAGAGGAGGCAGGCATCAAAACGTTTCACACGTAAGATCAGCGTAGCAGCGCAACCAAGCACACAATCTTCCTACGTGAGCACTCAAACTGCCCTGGGCCAGCCGCACACCTGCACCGCTTGCTACCAACGCCCTCGCCTGCCGCCGGCCCGCCCTCGCCACCCAAGTTGGCGCAGCGCAGGTAGGCGCAGCAGCGGCCGGCCGCTGCCTGCGCCTGCGCCAGCCGCCGCTCAGCTGCCACAGCAGGCAGGGCATAGCACTGCTGCATCAGGGCCGCCAGGTCGGCGGCGGGCCGCAGCAGCTGGCGCAGCTGAGCGGCACGCTGCTCTGGCGGTGCATCAGCTGGCAGGCTGCGTAGCACCACTTGCATCTGTCCTTGCAGGTTGCGAACCGCCTCCCTCAGCTGTGCAGCTGCAGTGTCAGACAGGCCACTGCTGCTGGCCCCCTCCAGTGCCGCCACAGCTGCCTCCGTAAGTGCCAGCACAACGGCTTCCAGTCCGGCCAGCGCTTGGCCGGCCTGCATAGAGGGGAGGCGTAGGCTGCTGGCGTCAGGCTTAGGACTGCACACCGCTATGCACAAACCACTGTGCATCCATTCACTGCAGTCTGCAGCAGCAGCACATGCCCTGCCTGTTTGCAATGCAACCACAGCACGAGCTGCGCGGGCAAGGCACAGCTGCGTAAACAGCAGTCCACGCACCTGCTCCAGGCCGCCATTCTCAGTGAGCCTGCTATCTTGCTCCGCCGCATCCAGCAGTGCTGCCAGCAGGCTGCTGTCTGCGAGCGCTGCGGCAGAGCGGGGGCCGCGGCTGCCTGCCCGGCCCATTGTGCACAGCATCCTGGCTAGCACCTTTGGGCCGTCGTGTGGCAGGCCACCCTGCAAGCGTCAGATTGGAGTGGCAGAATGGATAAACGTTGTGTCAGCAGCCTGTCACAAAGCCCGGCAGCAGAGGCACGGATGCACAGCCCCAGAAACATCCCAGCGGAAGCGGCGCCCCGAGTCCCATCACCAGATGCAAGCAAAACCCACACAGCCACAGCGCACGGGTGGCAGGCGCGACAGCAGGCTGGCCAGCGGTGCTGTAGTGGAGGGGCCCATCAGCTCCGGACACGGCTCAACCATCTTCTCAAGGCTGATTGCCAGATTGCCCAGCGAGTATGGCAGCGCGTCGCCGCAGCCCAGCTCCCGCCCGCCGCTGTCGTCTGCCGCCAAGGCCAGGCTGGCAAGCACCGACGTCGCCTCCAGGTGCGCAGCGCCAAGCGCTCGAGCTTGAGCCGAGGCAAGCCTGGAAACAGGGCAAAGACAGGGGATAGTGCGGCGGAAGCGTGGGGCCAGTTGATTCTGTGTGCAGCAGGAGAGTTGCGGCGCGGCAAGCCAGGAGAAAGGCTGACATGTCTCGGCTTTGCTGGGAGACTGCGCAGATCCATGGGAGCCTGCTGACCAAGCAGCACTGCTTTGCTCAGCCAGTGCGGCGCATGCAACTGCACGGCATTCAGCAGCCGCAAGCTTACCCCTCTGGCCCTCGAGTCCGGTGCGCTACACGCTCCAGCACCAGGGCCCAGTTGAGGATCTGGGCCAGGCACAACAGCAGCAGGAGGTACCAAGCCTGGGCGGAGGGCGCCCATTCGCTGCCAGGTGGCGCAACAGCATCGCCCTCCGCAGCCCGCTGCGCCAGCCAGTGCGTCAGCCGGCAGACCGCAAGGTGGGCCCGGGCTAGCTGCCCCTGCAGCTCGCCGGCTGCTGCGGCCTCTGCCGTGCTGCCGCCGCCGCCTGCTAGTGGCGCAAGACGGTTGGGGTTCACGCTCCAAACCAGGTGCACAATCTGCGCTGCCAGCCGCCCTGCCGCAGAGCGTGCATCCTCTTGAGCTGGCAGCTGCTGGAACGCCGTGTGTGCTTGGAGCAGCAGCGGCAGCAGGCGCAGGCTGGCCTCTGCTGCCGCTGCCCAGGCCGACAGCTGTGCAGCTGAGCAGGGCCCTGATGGCAGCTCAGTGGGCAGCGTCACCAGGGCAAAGCAGTACATTCGGACCGCGCTTGCCCGATCCCTTAAAAAGGTCAGCTCGCCTGCGGCTGCCCCAGCCACCAGCGCCTGAATGGAGGCGGCAATGTGCGGCACAGCTGCCACAAGCTCCCACGCAACTGCCCGCCTCGTGGCTGCTGCATCCGCTGCCCCACTGCTGCTGCCAACCTCAAAGCCGCTCCTGCTGCTGCTGCCGCTGCCTTCTGAAGCTGGCGGCAAATCCATCAAGTGCTGAGACAGGTCAGCCAGCAGGCTTGCCGCCAGCATGTGCATGCTGACCTGCGCATCCTTGGATACAACTTGCAGGGCTGGCGGCAGGGTGGTCGGCAGAGCGGCCACTGAGGCCACAATGCCAGCCGCATGGCGCATGGTGGCGGCTGCGCCGGGCGCCCGCATGTGCCCCGCCACAGCTGCCTCGAGAACCGGGAGCGACAGCACTTTCATGAGCAGGGCTAGCACCACCAGCAGCTCCTGGGTAGCCGTGGACAGGCCTTCTGCCGCTGCGTCTGCGCTGGCCGCTGACAAGCTCGGCAAGCAGTAGCTGAGCAGGGCGCCAACGAGGGCATCTTGCACAGCCGGGTCTGCAGCAATCGCTGCCGCATGCTCCTGGTATGGCGCGCTGTCCAGCAGTCTGCCAGCCATGCACACCAAGTTGTCTGCCCCAAAATCTGCAAGGGAACGGGTCAAACATGAACGAGCTGACATGTGGAAGCAGTCGGGCAGCAGGTTGGGACGGCCTCCGCCAGCCAAACCGCCGCAGGCTGTGCAGCGGCCGAAGCGGGACGCTCGGCTGCAGCCAGAGAAGGCCGCCTGGCCGGCCCAGAAGGCTGCCTTATCGTCACCCACAACCTGCAACAAGACTGAGCTGCGCGCTGCCCCTCCAGAAACACTCTGGGGCCTGGCTCCAGGCGTTCAGCCTGAATGCGCCTGGCGTTCAGCCTGAATGCCTGGACATTTACTCGACCCTCGCACTCACCGCTGTCTCGCTCTGATGTGTCAGGATCAAGCGCTACCGCTCGAGACACTTCCGCCAGCCAGGGCACCATCACGCCGGCTTGGCTGTGCTGCGTGCAAACGCGGCTGCTGCCGCCGCGGGCCAAGCCGACAGCATGTCTGTGCAATTGACGACTGCCCGCAGCTGCAAGGTGCACAGCAGGTGGAGAAGGGCCCGCACATCGGGAAGCTGCACCCTGACTGCCGCAGCTGCCTCAAGTTGTGCCGCTATCCCTGCCGTAGCGCGCCGCCCCGCAACAAACACCAGCTGGCAAGCCGCAGCGGTGCGGAAGGCTGTGTCGCTCTGCATGCTGAGCTTGGCCAGGCGCGACAGGTCTGCAAGGACCCGGCAGCCGGCGCTGAGCTGGAGCAGCAGTGGGATCCAGTCCTCTACACGGCGTGGCGTGCTCTCCAGCGCTGTGGCTGCCATGGGCGTCCAGCCCACCAGCGCCTCTGCCAGTGCTAGCATGCGCCTGGGGGCAGGAGAAGGGTGCCAGGGGAGGGGCAAGTGTGGGATTGGGATTGCTGGAGTGCGCAGCCGGCCGGCGGCAGCCGGCCTCTGCCTGTGCTTGTGTCCAGGTGGTGGGCTTTCAGCAAGAACGCCAGGGGGAGAGAGGTGCTCAAGCCACTCCAGCTCACCCAGTCCGTTGGCCCCACCCATGCTCACCCATGTACGCTGCCATCCGGCTCGAGCCCCACAGCAGTGGCTCCATCGACTGCTGCGTGCAATGGTGTCACCAGACTCATGGTGTGGTGAGCCGCGCTCTCTGTCGCGTCCAGCGCTTGAAACCGCTGGGCCGCCTGTTCCAGAAGGGAGCACAGGTCGGCCATGGCGCCTGCACCAGTGAAGCGGGGATTGGTCGGAAAACTGTGGCTCCGCCTGCTCCGGCGGCGGTGGCGGCGGCGGTGCCACGCCGTGCAGCCGCGAAGGCGCCGGCTTGCTGGCAACGCGACGCGCAACCTCCGTTGCACCTGTTCAACAGTTCGCAGCGGCCCGCCGCTCGGGCCCGGCCAGGGTTATGGAGCGAGTCGCGACAGCCAGCCGAAGCCTGGGCGTAGTGTTTGTGCCGAGCTGGCGAGGCGGGAGAGGGGAGACGGGGTAGTCTTGAGGGGGCGCCGCCGCTGCGCTGTGCCGCCGCTCCTCCCCCCCCGCCTGCAGGCGGACTCGTTCCCAAGGGTTCACAGTGTCTACCATGCTGAGCAGCCAGACTTCCTGCTGGAGCAAAGCAATGTTTTGGAGGCTGCTCCGCCCGTCACCAGCCGCATTATCATGTGAACATGAGAGCTCGCTCGGCCCCTCAAGAGCTTGCTGAAAGGTGCAGAGGGGCAGCATTGCACGAAGCCAGTGGCGAGGCTGTGCAGTGATGGAGCGCTGGCTGCAGCGGGCGACAGGGGAGGCTTGGCTGTGAAAACAGTGGGCTATCATCAGACAGTTCGAAACAGCTCAATCTGTGCAATTCATGAGAGATGATACACCAGGCTACTGCCGCTCTTCCGCCGCCGCTGCCGCTGCCGCCTCCTTGGCCGCCTGCCGCGCTGCCCCCAGCGCCTTGCACACGCGGCGGTGCCCGCCCTCCCGCCAGTCGGCGTGCGAGCAGGCGGTGCCGCAGTACCACACCGCGCGGCAGGCGCTGCGCAGTGCAGGGGGAGGGAAGGGCGTGCAGTGGTCAGCATGCACACAGCGGGCCCAGCAGCAGTTCAGATCTGCTCTTCCCGGAACTAGGCAAGTTGAACCAAGCAGCCTGGCCCCTGCCCCATCTCCTCGCCCCACCCACCTGCACCGCATACTGCCCACGCCCTGCCCCGCCGCCGGCCCGCCCTCGCCGCCCAGGTTGGCGCAGCGCAGGTAGGCGCAGGAGCGGCCGGCTGCCGCCTGCGCCACCGCCAGCTGCCTCTCAGCTGCCACAGCAGGCAGGGCGTAGTACTGCTGCATCAGGGCCGCCATGCGCTGCAGCAGCTGCTCAGTCCCGTGCACATCGCTCAAGCCCTCCAGCGGCCAGTCCCGCAGCTGCTGAGCCGCCTCGAACAGCTGGGCTCGCGCACTGTTGGGCGTTCTGCCGTCTGCGGCGGCTACCAATGCACCACGTGCAAGCTCGGTCATGCACACAACGACGTGGTGCCTCAGCCCCTCAGCCTGGCAGGGGACAGAGCAATGGCACTGTACTCAATAGCGGCAGCCGGTCAGCTCGACTTGCTCGAGCTCGCCACTGTCAGGCATACCTCAAGCGCATCCGTTGTGTAGCTGCAAGCAATGCTCAGCAGTGCCGCCCCCGCCCACCCACCTTGTCCGCAGCAGCAGCAACTTGCGCGCGGCCGAGGCGTGCAGCCAGCTGCAGTGCAGCCCTGGGAAGGCTGCTGCTGGCCACTGCCACTGCCATGCTGATGGATGGAGCATGCAAAACGACGTAGAGAACTTCGGCCTGTTCCAGCTGGCCGCTGACCTGCATGGGCAGGCATACGCGAAGGAGTTGGCTGGAGAGTTAGCGGCTCCCTTTGCAGAGCAATCTGGTACGCACCAAGCTGCGGCAGGGTAAGCGTTCATGTAAGGATTCTACTCCCGGCGCCGCATGCGCACCTGGTATCGGTGCTCGAACAGCGCTTCCAGAGGAGCCAGCAGGGCGGACTCAAATGCCTCTGGCAGCACCTGTGCCACAACAACCATGCCAGTCGTCAGTGTTTCGTCCCCCACGGCGTGCACATCACAAGTCTGGGACAGAGCTTCAGCTGCCCCTGCGGCAGCAGCTCGAGCTGCTGGCACGTGCGAAGCACAGATGGCGCGCAACAGCGCGATCGCCTCCCTGCAAATAGATGCACAGGATTGGGGCTTATTTCAAGCGGATAGTTGCTCTGATCGCAACATGGCTGCTAACAGAGCAAAGTACAGTCCAGGCATGGCTCACGGCAGCTCGCCTGGACCTGCTTACTTGGGAGCACGTGTCATGAGTGCCAAATGCCACTCAGATACGCATGTGCTTGGTAAGTGTGGGGCGTGCCGATAGAAGTCGGCCACAGCAAACAGCAGGGCGTGGAGGCTCAGCAGCAGCGCTCTCCAGAACTGCGAGTCAAGCGCAACACCCGGCAAGCAGAGAGGTGCCTGTGGTGCTGTAAGGGCTGCAATGAGGCGGCACAGGGTGGTGTGCAGCGCCCACAGCTGTGCTGGCTGGCCATTCCAGGCAGTGGCATCGCGCCGGGCGGCCTCTGCGTCATGCTGCTGCTGCCTGTGCATCATCACAGCCAGCATGCTGTGCAGCTGCCGTGGCAGGTTGTCAACAAACAAGCCCACGATGCACCTGGTGACAGCAGCCGCTGCATCACAGCCGCCATTGTGCTGCCTCAGCTCGCTGTCAAGCCGCCCCAGGCTAGGCAGCAGCCTGAGGCCGGCAGTTGCTGCAGCCACCCAAACAGACACCTGCTTGGGGCTGCACTGGCTGAGCTGCAGGGCGTGCAGCGGCCTCAACGGAAGGAGCAGGCCGCGGCAAAAACTGCTCACATTCTGGACCCAGCTCTCCCGCGCTTCAGCAGAGGTTCCTGTGCACTTTGGATCGTGCTCCAGGGCTGCCATGGCAGCTGCCAAGTCAGGCAGCAGGGCTGCCACATGCCAGCCCGCCTCCGCCAGCTGCGCTGGACCCTCATCTGCGGGTGCTGCCATTGAGCCCCCCACAGGCTCACTCTTCGGCTGATCCATCACCTCACAGCACAAGCCCAGCAGCGCTGTGGCGCTGGCCAATGCTGCACCAAACCCATGGACAGTACTAGCAAGAGCTTCGCAGGAATCCTCAGCTGTGATTGCTCGTATGATGGCTGCTGCATGCTCCACCGCCGCTGCTGCCCCAGGTACTGCACCACAGCGCTGCACAGCAGGCCACAAGCTGCGGTGCAGAAGCAGAGAAGGCAAGCTCTCCAGCAAGTTCATGCGAAAACTGCTTGCCTGCAGGGCTGATGCCGACTCGAAATCTGCCTGCACTAGCGCAGCTGCAGCGGGCAGGCACTGCTGCATGAGCACCCCAGCGACAGCCTGCTGCAGGGCTGGGTCGGCTGCAAAGGCAGCTGCGTGCTTGGCCCAGGTGTCTTGTCTGAGCAGGTTGTACAGCAACACGACGTAGTTGAACAGGACAGCTGGCCTGATGCCTGCGCAGCGCACAAAGAGGAGGCGACGTCATGTTTGCAAACAAGTATATAGAGACGACGCCATGCGAAACAGTTGGCCTGCGAGCACACGCACTGCTTATGACAGTCACCTGAGGGGACACCTCGCATGCTGTGCAGCATGGACAGCGTCCTCGTCAGCACATCCAGCCAGGGCAGCAGCACAGCCGGCCGTGCGGTGCTGTTGGCAAATGCTGCTGCCGCCTGTGGCTGGCGGCTAGGATGCAGCAGGCTTCCCATCACACATGCAATTGAAGCAAGCTGGAAATCGCAGAAGCGTGGCAGTAGATGTGCAGCCGCATGTTGCGCGTCTGCCACGCCGGCACTGCTGGCAACCAGGGTGGCAGCGATGGCTGCTCGGCCAGGCCCGAACACCAGGTTGAACGCCGCCCCCAGCTTGAAGGCGGTTTGAGGTGACAGCTGGGGCAAGCCGTCGGCCAGTGCTGCACAGTCGCCCAGTACCGCATAGCCGGCCTCGATTTGCGGCGGCAGCCATGACAGCGTCTTCCAAGGCCCATCCAGCACCCTTGCCGCGGATGTTGCAAAGTCGGACAGCCGGCGGGCAGCCACCACCAGCTGCCTGCAGGCATAGCGCAGTCACGGTGAGCAGCCAGAATGTTCTGGGTCACGGAACAACAAGCAGCTGCAAGCACACAGCAGCAAAGTCGGCTGTGCAGCAGAACGCTGCAGCAATGGCTGAGAGGCGGCAGCAAGTGACCCACTTTTCCAGCGTAGCGGCCTCTGAAGCTGTAATGGTGGCGAGGTCAGTTGAATCCACTAGGGCGTGCAGCGCCAAGGCAGACGCATTGGACCGCTGGGCCGCTTGCTCGGAGGTTGCCACAGCGCGGAAGCGCTGCAACGCAGCTTCCAGCGCCTCCAGCAGGTGAGAGAGGGAGGTCATGGTGGCGCTGCAGAGAGGGAGATCGGGTGGGAGTGCTGCGCAGTTGGGAGCGGGCAGCGGCAGCAGTGGAGCGGCGGCAGCGGCGGCCTTGATGCGGTGAGGCCTGTGGGCAGAGGGGGCCAGGGGGCTGCTCCAGCTGGCTTGCCAGGCTCCTGGCTGCTCCTGTCTGCCCACTCGCCTCCCTGCTGCGAGCACGGGGGGCCTCGGAGGGTGATGCGGTGCGTGGCTCTGTCCAGGGAGGCTGCTGCGTGTGTGAGCTATCGCTGAGAGGCGTGAGCAACCGGCTGAGCAGGCTGCTGGGCTGGGTTTGGAGCCTCAGGCAGCGCCCGGCTGGCGTGTTGCTGCATGGGCGGTAGCCTGCAATTGCGGTTCCATTGCACACCAGCAAGAGCTGCTTAACTTATCAATCAGGAGAAGAATGCCAGCTTGAGCCTTCATGTGATATTTCTGTATGGTCGGGGGCTCGAGCCCCGCATGGAGGCGAGGCCTAAGCACATGGTGCGCGAGCGGCGGCGGCTCGACGCGGGCAAGCTTTCATGAGCGTCTTGCGAGTGACTTGCAACCATCAGATCAATTGCCATTGAAAGCTAGCAGCGGAGCCAACGCCCTCACTGCTGCATTCAGCCAGCTAGTCCCACTCAGCGAACGGCCTCCAGTGGCAGAGCGGCAGCGGCACCGGCACCGGCACCGGCAGCGCAGCAGGGCCGGCCAACCATGCCGGCGCCTTGGCTGCACCGATGAGCATGCGGCCGTTGTCGATCTGCACCTGCATTGAAGGCCGCTGGGCCTGCCCACCCGCTGGGCCGGGCACTTGCAAACCCGCGCTCGCCCGCTTGCCGCTCAACAGGCGCGTGCGCGTGCTCATGGCGGTCTCAGATCACCCCGCAATTCTTGAAGGCGGTCGGCACTCACAGCCAGAGGCTGAGCAGACTGGCTCGCCGCCGCTGCCGCCGCCGCCGCCGCCGCCTGCAGTCGTCCGCCCTTACAACCATGCCTTCGACAGTGCACGCCTGGCGCACATCTGCCGGAACGTGTATGGCGGCACAGACGACCTGCCGCAGCGAGTGGCCAGCCTGTGCGCCCAGCCAGGCAAGCCTGGACTGCCGCCTGCTGCTGCCGCCGCTGCTCACTGCTGCCGCCTGCTCAAGCATGTTGCCTGGCATGCCTGCCCGCCCGGTTGACAGCTGCAACCAACCATTCCAACCCATGCAGGCACCCACCTGCTGGCAGCCTGTACGCGCGGCGAGGGCAGCCCGCTGGACGCGGTGCTGTGCTGCCAGGAGCGAGGAGACGTGCTGTGGCTGTTTGGCGCTCGCACAGCCGAGGAGCTGCGAGGCAACGGCCTTGCGGGGCTGCTGCTGGTGAGCCCTGGGGAGCAGGATAATGCGTTCCAGCAAGATTATCCAAGAGCAACCCCAAATGCTTCTTTGGCACGGCAGCCCTCGAGCATCAGCTATCTGCACAGGCATGTTTTTAAGCGCGGCGTCCTCTCCTTTCCTCCCCGCCCGTTGCCGCCAGGCCGAGGCTGAAGCCCTTGCCCACATGCTGCCGCGAGCAGCTGCCCTGCTGTCCATCACAGTGCCTGCCAACCGCACCATGCGCCGCCTGTTTGCGCGGCGTGGCTTCAGGCAGCAGAGGCGCGTGGTTGCTTGGCCAGAGACGCCGGTTGCGCTGGCGGCACACGAGCGCATGGCGGCGGCAGCAGCACAGCAGCAGCAGGCACAGCGGGCACAGCAGAGAGAGCAGCAGCAGGAGCAGCAGGCACGGCAGCAGCAGGATTTATCGCAGCCGCCGCTGAGCTTTCTGCAGTCCCTGCTGGCAGCAGCAGCAGTGGTAGACACCCCGGCAGCCCGCGCGCTGCTGCCCAGCTGGCGGCGCTGTTCATCTGTGGCAGAGCTGCAGGCAGTGCTGCTGCGGCTTCGGCAGGGCGACCCCCAGCGGCAGCAGCAGCATGGCTCGGAGGCAGAAGATGACGGCTCAGCAGCTGCCTTGGGGGCAGAGGAAGACCTCGCAAGCGTCTCAGCAGGGGCAGCGGCTGGTGACGAGGCTGCAGCACACCAGACGCCAGCAGCTGTGCAAGCTGAGGTAGCCACAGCGGCGGCAGCACCAGCAGTGCAAGAAGCAGCAGGGGCGGGCCAACTGCCTGCCGACCTTCCAGCCGACTCTTGTGCTTTCCACTGGGTGCCTGGAGAGTACGAGCTGTTGCCGGCTGGCGGACCAGCGGTGCAGCAGCAAGTGCAGGAGGGAGCAGTGTGGCTGCTGGAGGTCCCAAGCGGTGCAGCAAGCCCCGCCAGCGAGGCAGGCTCAGCAGCAGGCGCCACAGCAGGCACAGCAGGTACAGCGGTACTGGTCTGCTTTGGTCCTGGCTTCCGCGGCATGCGGCATGCAGGCATTGTGGCAGGCAGCCCAGCTGCTCTCGAGTCAGCCCTGCTGCATGCCTCGGTGGTGGCGGATCCGCGGTGCTGCAGGTGTGGAGGGCTGCTAGGTGTGGGGTGATGTCCTGCAGTGCTCATGCCAGCTTGCTTGTGGTGGTTTGTCGCAGCCGCATGCTGCTGCGCGGCGTCAATGAGCGAGGCTGATGTTCCTGCTCAGCCGTGTGCTGCCACCTGTTCAGCGGCGGTGCCATGCCATGTGCAGAGGGGGCGCCACACAGCCTCCAGCTGGTTGTTTTGCCGTAACTTTGGTTCGTTGCCCTGCACCCTTCACCGCAGGTTCTACATTGATGCGTGCGGCTTTGACCACCCGCAGCTGTGGGCTAGCACCGGCGGGCCTCGCATCGACATCCTGCCATTCTTCCGGCCGCTGCCGAGCTGCTAGTCGAAGGAGCGGCTCACTGGCCATGGGGCATACGGTAGCAGCCTGGGCACCGTCGCTTGTGCAAGGCGCTGGGCGCGGCGCGGTGGGCGGCCAAGGAGGCAGCAGCGGCAGGGGCAGCGACGCAGTGTGATACCTGTTGCCTTGTTGTTTGACCAACTTTCGTGTGCTTCATTGCCTGCTGTGCCAATCAAAAACATCTGCGTCGCTGGTCGCCCCAGCGCCGCCACCGCAGCCGCCGCCGCCACCCCTGCTGCCGCCGCCGCCACCTCTGCTCATTGCTCCCACTCTGCTCATTGCTGCTCCCGCTGCATGGAATACCTGAGAGGCGTTTGCAGCACAACAGGCGGGGGAGCAGGGAAACTGGGCTTCACAATGCGAGCATGGGCGGTTAACCCTTGTCCAAAGCGGTGCAGCTGCGATTGGCAGTGATACCGTGCAGTTCAGGAAGTCAGCCAGGCACCCAGGCTCGCAACCAATTTCGTGAGCGCACCTGCAAGTGCCGCCGCTCGCTGGAGCCGTCTTGCTGGCAGGCAGGAGCCCCGTCTTGGTGCAGCCGAACATCGCAGGAGGGTGCGCCGCCCAGCAGCTGCGCCAGGCCTGCGGCTTGCCCAGCCGGCCGCCGCCGCCGCCGCCGCCGCCGCCCTTGTCGCCGCCGCTGCCGCCCGAACTGCTGGAACACCCGCCGCCCCTCTCATCAATCCCCTGTGTCGGCAGCAGCTAGCTGAGCGCCATGGCGTCCATTCCGGAGCTGCTGGAGCTGCTAGAGTCCCTGCCCCAGCACTTCAGCGGGGCGTCCCCCTCGCTGCATGCCGCTCAGCAAGCTTGCGCCGCGGCTCGGCTGCTGGAGAAGCTTGCGCGGCGCGCCCCGCCAGAAGCGGTCTCCAGCGCTTGGAACGCTGGCCTGGAGAGGTGCGTGCAAGTCAAACAGGTACCAGGAATGTTTCTCTGCAGGGCTGGTGCTACTTCTCAGCCAAGCCTGCTGAACGCACCACGTGCCGCTTGCCGCCTGCACCGCAGGCCGGTGACTGCAGTCGCTCACAGCCTGGCGCAGCTGACCGCAGCCGCTGCCTCAGCATTGGCACAGCCGCACAATCCACCGCACTGGGTGGTCTATCAAGTCGATGCCGGCTGTTCAGTTCTGGCCAGCTGTGCCCTGCTGGCGTGCTCTGCTCCAGAGCTGTCCGCCCAAGCTGCATACAGGCTGGGTGCGGCTTGCAGCCTGGTGCTTGGGCCAGGCTGTGCGCTGATTGAGGCGAGCGCGGCTGACGTCCAGCAGTATCCAACGGCTCGCACGGCACGCGCATTGGCCAGTGTGTGCCATGCGCAGATTACAGCACTGGCAACGACTTTGGATGGTGTGCTGCTGCCACGGCAACAGCAGTAAGCAGCAGCAGCCTTCGCAAGCAGCACTGCTAAGCCGCTGGCCCTGCTGCCCTGGCTCTCAGTACTGTCTCGGGCGCTGCTGCTGCTTGTGGCAACGTCTGACAAAGGCAAGTGAACAGCATGTCGGCCAGCTGGGGACAGTGTTCGGGCTGCTTCCTGGTAATGTTTTGAGCCAACAATCGTCGCCCAAGGTGACTGCAGGTGGCTGCAAACTCAGAGGCCCTGCCTCCCTCCGTTGCAGGCACTTGGTGGTCCATTGTTGGCCACTACGTCAGGCTGTTTTTCACGCTGTTCACCGAAACAACCTGGGCCGCGCACAGGGAGGCAATAGCAGCCAACCTGACCCTGCAGCAAGCTATCATCAGCCTGCTGATATCAGCCATATGGACCACTGCTTGCCTGCTACGGCTGCAGCATTGCAGGATGAGGCTGCCGCGGGGCTGGCTGAGCTCGGCACCGGATGGCAGATGCTGCTGCGCCTGCCCACTGTGCTGCGGCATGCCAACAGTGGGGAAGCTGCTGAGCAGCGGGCGCAAGCGCCAGGGGCCGCAGCGGCAGTCGGCCACGCCACAGCCATACTGAGCCTGCTCGAGCAGTTCGGTGGGGATCCCCACCAGCCGCCCGGGCAGCATGCCTGGCGCAATGTTCAGCACGCTGCTCACGCAAGGGGCAGTGCTGCTGGGGGCGTGCGTTGAGGGCCTGGATCCATCGGGCGAAGCAGAACAGGGCGGCAGCACAGCGGCAGCCCTGGCGAGCCAGGCTGAGGTTGTGTCAGCTGGCTGGCATCTAGCGCAGCTGCTACCACGGCTGGCCGCCAGCCTTTCAGCTGAGCTCAGGGATCCTCTTGCGCATGCAGCCTACCCAGGTGGAGTCAGTGAATGGCTGCGCTGCATGAGCGTTGTCTGCGCCAACTTGACACGGCCGCTGGCTTTGATTTTCGGCCTGCCGCTCGGCGGGTGCAGCCCTGCCCAGCTGGCCACATGGGCGGAGGCAGTGACTGCCAGCCTGCGGCTGCTGCCGTGCATGGCAACCCTGAATGCTCAGCTGCAGCAGCTGAACGAAGAGTTAAGAGGTGCACAAGACTGGTGCGACGAACTGGTGGAGCAGCTTCAAGACAATCTACCGTGCCAGCTGCAGGAAGTTGGACAGCAGCTAGAGCAGCTCAGCAACACGGCAGCCGCACTGCCTGCCAAGGAGGCAGCGGCATGGACCAGCCTGTCTTCCCGGCTGTGGGCGCTGCACACCGCACTCTGCCGCCTCATTGCAGCCCTAGCAGCACCTGCAGCACCACTCAGCCTACTGGGCGCGCGAGTTGCCGCAGACGAGTGGCGTGGCCTGCTGCTCTGCCTCAACCTGCTGCTGCTTGCCATGGTGGATGCGCACAGGGCTGCCCAGCGCCCCCCGGAGGCATTGCGGCCTGTTTATGTGGCTGCCCTAGTGACGGATGCAGCGCAGCAGTAAGCCTGGCTTTCTGTGGGTATGGTGCAGCCCCTGCGTGCAGCCCCTGCTGAGGGGAGTGTGACGGAGAGTCGGAGGTGCCATACCTGGTGCCCCTGGGCCAGCTAGACCCCGCGGGAAATCTGCATGTGCAGCCACTTGGGGTGGCCCCTCTCAACAGCTGTCACCTTTGCCCAAGTGCCTGCAGGGAGGTGCTTCGGCAGTTGCAAGCTGTGTGCGCTGCGCACGCTGCGGCATGCCAGGCAGGTCTCGCAGCGGCTGCAGCCGCAGCCACAGCCGATGTCGAGGGTAGGGCGTCTATGCTTGATTTCATCCTCATGATGGATGCGCTGCTAGTTGTAGCAGGGGTGGTGCCAAGCGCGGTTGAGCCATCGCTGCTTGGTCCGCTGAATGAACTCAAGCGACTGCCAAAGGTCAGTAGCCTGCCCTGTTTGGAGCCTGATGCAGCCGAAATCGAAGGGAGGGCGGCTGAGGGGCAGCGCGTCTGACTTTCCACCTGCACTGCATGCACTGACTTGCTGATTTGCTGGTTTGTGGCAGCTAGCAGCTGACAGCATCCACCGCCATTATATGACTTTGCAGGGCGAGCGCTGGGACGCCTGTCTTGGTTTAGTTCTGGTTGAAGCTCCCGTCACTCTGGCAACTGCTTTGGCCAGCAGCAATGTCATCGGTACTGCCCTGGAGCTTGCTGCTCGCCTGCAGAAGGGAGACGCCCAGGATGCAGCCAAGGTGCGGCCACGCTTTTTACCAAAAACTTTCAGTCCAGCTCAGATCACAGCAGCCTTCATGCAGCCCTTCAACGCCCTAACACGCGAGCAACCTGCGCCAGGCCGCGTGTGCAGCAACATGCTTAATTCACGCCATGAGAGGCAGCTGCCATGTATCCTCTTCCTCACAGGGCAAAACGCTGAGCGCGCGTATCAACGGCTGCCTGCTGGAGATGGCGGCTGGTTTGCGTACAGCTGCCGAAGATGCTGCGGTAACCAGTGCCCCCAGCAGCCTGCTACCAGAGTTGCGGGAGGCAGCAGAACAGCTGGCCAGCTGGACCTCGGAGAGGTTCGATGATATTGGCGAAACCAACCTGCTGCTGCGACACGCTGCTGGCCTGATGCAGCAGTACTATGCCCTGCCTGCTGTGGCAGCGGAGCGGCAGCTGGCGCTGGCGCAGGCAGCAGTCGGACGCTCCCCTGCCATCTGATGCTAGTCGCGCAGCCTCTGAGCCGGCTGCTGGG
>VIYQ01003997.1:0-10679 GCA_009928355.1 Chlorella sp. CH2018 | reverse complement strand
ACAGCTCGACCACGGCCATCGTCGAGAAGATCCGCAAGGCGTAGGGCGGGTGAAACCCGTACTACGGCTACTGCTTTGTGAAAGGGCCCGCCCCGGGGCGATGCTCTTCAGACTTCAGACTTCAGACTTCAGACTTCAGACTTCAGGCCTTTGGCAGTCCTGCGACCTGTATCGCCGAGAGGGCGCGCCCACTGGGTTCGGTGGTGCTCGCTGCTTTTGTGGGAGGCCGCGCCCGCTCCCGGCGGGTCTGCGGCATTCATCACATCCCCGTGGATTGCCCGGCCTCGGGGCGATGCTTTTGAGCTTCAAGCTTCAAGCGTCTGGCAGTCCCGTGGCCTGCACTCGCCGCGTGCCTCGTATTGCAGCAGTCCCAGCATAGGTATCAGCGCTGAGGCTTCGGCACGATGCCGACCTGCATGCCGAAGGGGCCGAATACGCTGTTCAGGGTGTGCACGGTCGGATTGGCTTCATCGTGCTCCAACTGACGCAGAGCGCGCAGGGAGAGTTTGCACATCTGGGCGAACCTGGCCTGCTGCAGGCCGGTGATTTCCTTGCGGAGCCTGCGGACGGCTTGTCCGATGGTGATATCGCCGGATGCCAGTTGAGTCCGTATCTCCGTCAGGATGCGGTCGCGCTCTGTGATATCCATTCAGGTAAGCCTCCATCTGGCGAGTCGTTGAGGAAGGCTGCGTAGCGCGATACGTGGATGATTCATGGTCGCCAGAGGCAGGCCTTCGTCGGTCAACAGGTCGGGCAAGGCCATGAAGTCACGTGCGGCTGTTCTGAGCCGCTCGAACAGTTCTTCGGCATCGGCCCATATGCCTACCTCTTCGCAGGCCTTCCGCCAGTCTACCTCGCCAGCCAGCTCAATGGGCTGCGGCCACTTGGTTGTGCGTGTTACGCCTTCATCGTCCATGACCATGGGGGCCAGGTCATATATAGGGGCCAGCTTCACGCCTTTGTCCATGCGTAGAATCGATGTATTGCGACCATGGTTGTCCGAGTTGCCCAAGATCAGGTTCAGCAGGTCGCGCCGCAGGTATTCGAACACCAGATCGCCGACCTGCTGACCTTGACCCACGCTTTGCCATAGCTCGACGAGGTGTCGCAGTACATTGGTGTGCGACATATAGCTACCGGGCTCGGTCACGCCCGCCAGTGAATACATGGACTCGACAGCAGTCCGGACGACCCCATCGACGGTGACGTTGCGATCGAAACGCTTCATCCACAGGCTGGGCTTGCGCCCCTCTTCCAGCGACAATCCTTCAGCATCGACGGTATCCAGCCCCAGTTTCTGAAGGCCTCGGTAGAAGCAGAATTCGCTGCGCAGTATTTCCTGGTCAGTCTTGCTGGCCCGGTTGCGTGCGAATTTTACGAACCAATGCCGAGCGGCTTCCGCGTCAGGAAGAGCTGCATCGGGGTGCAGCGCTCCCCGTCGGTCTTCGGTCAGTAGCAACTTGGGCGCTTCGCCGCCTGCGCCAGTGGCGCCGCCGATGGCTGCTCCCTGTTCGTAGGCGTATTCCAGGAAACGCGAGTCGCGGCTGATGACTTCCTCCCGCGAGAAGCCCAGCATCGGGCTATTGGCGATGGCATCCGCCGCCTCCTTGATGCGCAGATTGCCGACAGGTGCGGGAGTGCAGCGACTCAGTAGGAAAAGATCAAGATCCAGATCCCCGGGGCGCTCGCCCCCCAGACGTTTGAGCAGGGAACGACGAGCCGCTCCGGCGGGCAGGATGTCGAAGAGAAAGGAGGGCGCATGGGGAAGGCGCCAGAGATCCCAGCCCAGGGGTAACGTGGCGCTGACCGCATTGCTCAATCTGCTACCCATGACGTCCAAGGCATCAACCAGATATGCCTGCTTGTATCCATACGAGCAGGTGCCCTCCAGCCCCAACGTGGGTTGCTCGAAGGTCAGTTGCATGGCGTCGTGCCATGCGTGGCCTGTATGAATCTGTAGGGTGAGCGGGTACATGTCTGCTACCGGCATTTTACTGCCTTAAAAGTAGCCTTCATCTCGCTAAAAGGCAATAAATTACCTTTTTTGCGCTGCTGAGTGATTAAATAGGTATTTTAGTGCTTATTTCCAGCGTATGGAGTCTGTTTGTAGGAGGCGCCATGCCCGCGATAGCTCTGCAGGTCCGGGTTTCGCGAGCATGGCCCCGTCCGTTCGCTGGCGGGGGGCCAAGCGGTTCAGCGCGCCACGGCGACCGGCTTGGCGGCCCACCAGTCCCTCCAGCGAACGCGCTCGTCGCGCACCACCCAGCCTTCCTGCGGCGCAAAGCTTTCCGATAGCCATAGGCCGCGAGTGTTCACCGGGCTGAACTGGCCATTACGCAGTTGCAGCAGCTGATCCTGCGGCTGGCCCTGCTTCAGCGGTATCAGGTAGAGGTCCGGCCGGCTGCGCTCCAGGCGCGCAACCAGTTGTCCGTCTTCCAGGCGCTCGTCGACGTGGAACAGGCTCAGCTGACGCGCCTCTTTCGGTAGTTCCATGCGCATGTCATAGACCAGCTGCAGCGATGCGGTCGGCAGGTGTACGTAGGCGCGAGGACGCTCCATCAGCACCATGTTGCCGCACTGTACCGGGCGCGTGGCGCCGGATTGCGAGGCGAGCTTGAAGTGCACCGCCTCGCGGTAGTGCAGGCTGGCCTGGTACGGAGTGGGCAGCCACGTATCGCCGAAACGCCCGGCGAGCCAGCCTTCAGGAGTTTCCAGCAGGCATTCTTCGGCAATTTCCTGGATGGCGGTAAGCAGCGGCAGGTTCAGCTCATGGGCCGGGATGTAGCCGGATATCAGCTTGAGTACAACGTCGCCGCGGTCCGGCCGCTGCTGACGGACCAGCACCCAGTATTCGCGGCCCTGCCAGCTCATGGTAAGACGCACCGAGACGCCGAGATTGGCCAGTTCGATGGCAAAACGGCCCGGATCGGACACCTCCACAGGGCGGCGGCGCTCGATCACTTCGCTGAAGTTCAACGGCCGGCCCAGACTCTGGTAGCTCAGGTTGTCCTGGCTGGCCTCGACGTAGAGAGGCAGAGTCTTGAATGCGGCAGGGCTCTTGCGCACCAGAACTCTTGGCATTCGGTTTCTCCTTGCGGCGAAGAAAGTAACCGCGCGGCATCAGCGTAATGCGCTTCCGCGCAGCGGATGAACGTTGCCGCCAGGACCGTTTCAGTTGCCGGTCAGAACAGCAGCAGCAGTCCGTACGTTAGCCGTCAAATGCTGCGGATTGATAGTGCCGATGATCGCGCCGCTGACACCTGGGTGACCGAACAGCAGCTCGAAACTGCGGCGGACCGGGTCGTCGCCTGGCTTGAGGCAGGCATGACCGCTGGCCAGGGCTTTCTTGATCAGGATGCCCTTGCCGTGTGCAGCAGCGTAGTCGAGGACCGGTCGTTCGGCCTGCTCGTTGAGGTTGTAGGTCACCATCGCGCAGTCGCCCTGCTGCAGCGCAAGCAGTCCACCATCGACCGTCTTGCCGGACAGGCCGAAGGCGAGGATCTTGCCCTCGCGCTTGAGTTCGGCGAGGGTCTGGTAGACCTCGGTGTGCTGCAGGATGCCGAGGTCGTTGCCGTCCGAGTGCACCAGCACCAGCTCGATGCGGTCGGTACGCAGGCGCTGGAGGCTGCGCTCCACCGAGAAACGCGTGTGGGTGGCAGAAAAGTCGAAGCGCGACTGGCCGTTCTCGAACTCCTCGCCAACCTTGCTGACGATCACCCAATCCTCGCGCTGTCCCGCCAGCAACGGGCCGAGCCGTTCCTCGCTGACGCCGTAGGCCGGCGCGGTGTCGATCAGGTTGATACCCAGTTCGCGGGCGAGGGTCAGCAGCTGGCGGGCCTGGTCATCGTCGGGGATGGCGAAGCCGTTGGGGTACTTCACGCCCTGGTCGCGACCCAGTTTGACCGTGCCCAGACCCAACGGCGAAATGCGCAGGCCGGTTTTGCCCAGCGGGCGGTGCAGGTCATGCAGCGTCGCGTTCATGGCAGCAGCCCTTCCCAGAACGGCCCGGTCAGCGGCGGACGTGGCAGTTGAGGTAGTGCGGGATGGTTGGCCGGACGAATGCCGTCACGGGCGAGGGCGGCTTCGACGCGGTCGGAGAAGTCGGGGGACAGCGCCAGCTTGGTCGGCCAACCGACCAGAAGTCGGCCCTGCTCGGCAAGGAAGGCGTTGTCCGGTCGGGCGAGGGCCGATTGCGCCGGCTCGGCGCGGTCGATACGCAGCGTGGCCCATTGCGCGGAGGACAGGTCGATCCAGGGCACCAGTTCGGCCAGTTCCTTTTTCGCGACCGCGATCTGAGCGGCTTCGTCGCGTGCCACGCCATCGGCTTCGGCCAGGTCGCCGCCGAGATACCAGACCCACTCGCCGTCCGCTGTCGGATGGCTGGTGACCGTGATCCGCGGTTTGGTGCCGCCGCCCAGGCAATGGGCATAGAGCGGCTTGAGCGTGGGCGCCTTGACGATGACCATGTGCAACGGACGGCGCTGCATGGCCGGTTGCTGCAGGCCGAGCGACGCGAGCAGCTCGGCAGTCCCGCCACCGGCGCTGAAGACGATGCGCTGGGCGCGGATCTCGCGACCATCGACGCGCAACCCGACCAGTTCGTCGCCGTCGAGCAGTGGTTCGATCTGCTGGCAGGCCAGCAGGCTGTCGCCAGCCAGCTCGGCCAGACGGGCGATCAGGCTGGGCACGTCCAGCACCAGTTCGCTGAGGCGGTAGACCTTGCCCTTGAACCGTGGATGCTGCAGCGCAGGTGGCAGCTCATCGCCCTTGACCTGGCCGACCCGCGAGCGCACTGCCTTGCTGGCGAAGAAGCTGGTGAGGTTGCCGGCCAGGGTGCCTGGCGACCACAGATAGTGTGCATCGGACAACAGGCGTACGCCGCTAAGGTCCAGCTCGCCCTTGCCTTCGAGCGCTTCGCGCCAGCGCCGCGGCATATCGGCGATCGCCTCGGAGGCACCGGTGAGCGCACCGCTCAGCGCGTACTTGGTGCCGCCATGGATGATGCCCTGGGACTTCACGCTCTGCCCGCCGCCCAGTGTTCCCTTGTCGACCAGCAGCGTGGCAAAACCCAGTCGGCGCAGGCGCGCGTTCAGCCAAAGGCCGGCGACGCCGCCGCCAACGATCAGGACGTCGGTGCTGAGGGATTCGGGCATGTGCAGACCTCATTGGGTAAACGGTCGCGCAGTATAACTGCAGTCCGCCGGCAGCTTAGTGGCCTGCACTGCGGGAGAACAACTGGATGACCACCACGCCGGCGATGATCAGCCCCATGCCCAGTACCGCCGGCAGGTCCAGGTACTGACGATAGAGCACCGCCGCGGCGACGCTGACCAGCACGATGCCGAGCCCGGCCCAGATGGCATAGGCGATGCCTACCGGGATGGTCCGTACCACCAGCGCGAGCATCCAGAACGACAGGCTGTAGCCCGTCACCACCAGCAGCAGTGGCAGCGGACGATTGAAGCCGGCCAGTGCCTTCATCGAGGTGGTGGCGACCACCTCGGCGCAGATGGCGATGGCCAGGTAGACATAGCCGGACATGGCGAGATCCTGATTATGGGCGGGCAACTTCGTTCGGTTCCGACCTCGCCAACAAGTTCGCCGGCAGGGCGGTTATGGCTCGCGAGCAGGCAGCTTGCTAAGCTCCGCGCCCATGAATCGCACCCTCTATACCCTGTTGTTTCACCTCGCCCTGCCGCTGGTGTTCCTGCGCCTGCTGTGGCGCGCCTGGCGCGCCCCGGCCTACTCCCGTCGTATCGGCGAGCGTTTCGCCTTCGGTTTGCCGCGGCTGCGTCCGGGTGGCATCTGGGTGCATGCGGTCTCGGTGGGCGAAAGCATCGCCGCGGCGCCGATGGTCCGCGAGCTGATGGCGCGCTACCCGCAGCTGCCGATCACCGTCACCTGCATGACCCCGACCGGTTCCGAGCGCATCCAGGCGCTGTTCGGCGACAGCGTGCAGCATTGCTACCTGCCCTATGACCTGCCCTGGACCGCGGCGCGCTTTCTGAATTGCCTGCAGCCGAAGCTGGCGGTGGTGATGGAGACCGAGCTCTGGCCCAACCATATCCATCAGTGCGCCCGACGCGGCATACCCGTGGCGCTGGCCAACGCGCGGCTGTCCGAACGTTCGGCCCGCGGCTACGCGCGTTTCGCCCGGCTGACCGCGCCAATGCTGGCCGAGCTGAGCCTGATCGCCGTGCAGACAGAGGCTGAAGCCGAGCGTTTTCGCCAGCTCGGCGCACGCCACGAATGCGTCGAAGTGACTGGCTCGATCAAGTTCGACCTGGCCATCGACCCGGCACTGCTGGCGCGCGCGACCGAATTGCGCGATCAATGGGCGGCGCAGGATCGGCCGCTGTGGATTGCCGCCAGCACCCATGCCGGCGAGGACGAAATCATCCTGGCCGCGCACCGACGCTTGCTGGAGCGGTTTCCGCTGGCCCTGCTGCTCCTGGTGCCGCGGCATCCGGAACGCTTCATCTCGGTGTATGAACTGGCGTGCAAGGAAGGCTTTGCCGCGGTGCGCCGCTCGACGGGTGAGACGGTTGGCGCCGGCACGCAGGTGCTGGTCGGCGACACCATGGGCGAGCTGCTGTTTCTCTATGCCCTGGCCGATGTAGCCTTCGTCGGTGGCAGCCTGGTACCCAATGGCGGACACAACCTGCTGGAGCCTGCGGCGTTGGGCAAGCCGGTGCTCAGTGGCCCGCATCTGTTCAACTTTCTCGAAATCTCCGCGCAACTGCGCGATGCCGGCGCCCTGCGCGAAGTGCAGGATGCCGATCAGCTGGCTGATGCTGTCGGTGAGCTCTGGCGCGATTCGGCTGCCGCGCAACGGATGCGTGACGCCGGGCTGGGCGTGCTCAAGGCCAACCAGGGGGCGTTGCAGCGTCTGCTGACTGGACTGGCGAGGCTGCTCGGCTAGCCGGTGTGTCTGGTCCGCGAGGAAGCCGGATCAGCTGTCGGCGTCATTGCGCCGTCTGGGGTGCGAGCGCCTGGTGGGCTTTAGCCCACCAAGTCAAGGTTCAAGCGAGCCCCTGGCTCAATAATCCACCCGCACCGGCTGACCGATGGTCTGCGGCAGATCCGGCGGCAGGAAGTCGGTGTCCGGGTTGTAATCGGGTTTCAGGTAGGCCGCCAGCTGCTGCAGGTCGTCCGGGTTCAGCGTGCCGGCCGCCTGCTTCAGGCGCAGGTTGTCGAGAATGTAGTCGTAGCGGGCGTTGTTGTAGTCGCGTACCGCGGCATACAGGCGCCGCTGGGTGTCGAGCACATCGACGATGTTGCGGGTGCCGACCTGATAGCCGATCTCCGTGGCTTCCAGCGCACTCTGGTTGGAGATGATCGACTGCCGGCGGGCCTGGACCTGTTCGATATCGGTGTTCACCGCGCGGTGCAGGTTGCGTGTGGCTTCCACCACCTGGCGGCGCAGGCTTTCGCGCTGCTGCTCGCTCTGACTCAACTGGTAATAGGCCTCGCGGCTCTGCGAGGTGGTCAGGCCGCCGCTGTAGAGCGGGATGTTCAGCTGCAGGCCGATGCTGCGCTGCTCGACGTCGCCGGTATAGCGCGGCATTACACCTGGTGGAAGGCCGGTCGAATCGGTGTTCGTGAAGCCGAGCGCGTCGTTGTCGCCCTTGCGGTACGAGGCCACGGCGTCGAGCGTCGGCGCATGGCCGGCGCGGCGCTGGCGCAGGGTTTCCTCGGCGGCGGTCACGGCGTAATTGACCGCCAGCAGGTTGAGGTTCTGCCGCGTCGCCGTATCCACCCACGCCTTGGCCTCGTTTGGCACCGGCGCCAGCACCGGCAGGGTGTGGCGGATGCCTTCCAGCGCCAGGTATTCGCGGTTGGTCAGGGTGTACAGCGCCTGGAAGGCATCCTCGACCTGGCGCTGGGCGATGGAGCGATTGGCGCGCGCGGTGTCGAAGCCGGCCTGGGCTTCGAGCACATCGGTCTTGTCGGAAAGGCCCACCTCGAAGCGTTCGTTGGCCTGGTCGAGCTGGCGCTTGAACGCGGCTTCCTCGGCCTTCACCGCCGCCAGGTTGTCCTGCGCGCGCAACACGGCGAAGTAGGCCTGGGCGCTCTGCAGGATCAGGTCCTGCTCGGCGATGGAGTATTCGATTGCGGCCTGCTCGCTCACGGCTTCCGCAGCCTTGAGCTGGAACCAGCGGTCGGCACGGAAGATCGGCTGGCTCAGCGTCGCCTGATAGGCGGTGCCACTGCGTGATAGCGACGTGGAGCCCATGCTGATGTCGACGTCCGTTTCGGTGTCGCTCAGCTCGGCGCCGGCGCTGAGGTTGGGCAGCAGGCCGGCGCGTGCTTGCGGCACGATTTCCTGGCGGGCGCGGAACTGTGCGCGAGCTGCAGCCAGGTCGGCGTTGTTGTTGACGGCTTGCTGATAGACGCTGACCAGGTCGGTCTTGCTGGCGAGCGGGACGGTTTCCTGTGCCCAGGCCCCTCCGGCGGTGAGGGAGGCCACGGCGAGAGCCAGGGGGAGTCTGCGCAGCATGTTGGGTCCATCCTGAATAGAGCTGATGGGCAAGGCTAAGCGGCAGCTGTCAGAGGGTCAAGGCGCGCGTGCGCCGTGGTGTGAGGCGGCGATGGCGGTCCGGGCAAATGACCGAACGGTCGACTAGTTTCGCCATTGCCATGGTGTTCGCCCAAGGTCTTGATTAGACTCGACGGCGTTCTTGTCGGGGTGCCTTGAAGCGAAGGCTGAGATCGGAAAGTTCCGGATCCCGTTGAACCTGATCAGGTTAAGGCCTGCGTAGGGAACAAGATGTCCTCGTCTAGAACGTGACGAGTCTCTCCACCGCAGTTGCGGTGCCCGACGCCCTTGATCCGCCGTGTTGCTCAGGTTCGCTCCGACACATCCCAGGAGAAGCCGATGAGCGTGCAAAGCAACAAGAACCTGAGTGAATCCGCCCAGGTCGACCAGCAGTCCATTCAACCCTTCCCGCGTTCGCAGAAAATCTATGTCCAGGGTTCGCGCCCGGACATCCGCGTACCGATGCGCGAGATCAGCCTGGACGTGACACCCACCGACTTCGGCGGCGAGATCAACGCGCCGGTCACCGTCTACGACACCTCCGGCCCCTACACCGACCCGAACGTCACCATCGACGTGCGCAAGGGCCTGGCCGACGTGCGCAGTGCCTGGATCGAGGACCGCGGCGACACCGAGAAGCTGCCGGGGCTGACCTCCGAATTCGGCCAGCGTCGCCTCAACGATGCCGAACTTTCCGCCATGCGCTTCGCCCATGTGCGTAACCCGCGCCGGGCCAAGGCCGGGCACAACGTCAGCCAGATGCACTATGCAAAGAAGGGCATCATCACGCCGGAGATGGAGTACGTCGCCATCCGCGAGAACATGAAGCTCGCCGAGGCGCGTGAAGCCGGCCTGCTGGTCGAGCAGCATGCCGGGCAGAGCTTCGGCGCGGCCATTCCCAAGGAAATCACCCCCGAATTCGTCCGCTCGGAAGTCGCGCGCGGCCGCGCCATCATCCCGGCGAATATCAACCACACCGAGCTGGAGCCGATGATCATCGGCCGCAACTTCCTGGTGAAGATCAACGGCAACATCGGTAACTCGGCGCTGGGCTCCTCCATCGAGGAAGAAGTGGCCAAGCTGACCTGGGGCATCCGCTGGGGTTCGGACACCGTGATGGACCTGTCCACCGGCAAGCACATCCACGAGACCCGCGAGTGGATCATCCGCAACTCGCCGGTACCGATCGGCACCGTGCCGATCTACCAGGCGCTGGAAAAGGTCAACGGCGTGGCCGAAGACCTGACCTGGGAGCTGTTCCGCGACACGCTGATCGAACAGGCCGAGCAGGGCGTCGACTACTTCACCATCCACGCCGGCGTGCTGCTGCGCTACGTGCCGCTGACCGCCAAGCGGGTTACCGGCATCGTCTCGCGCGGCGGCTCGATCATGGCCAAGTGGTGCCTGGCGCATCACAAGGAGAACTTCCTCTACACGAACTTTGAGGAAATCTGCGAAATCATGAAGGCCTACGACGTCAGCTTCTCGCTGGGTGATGGCCTACGCCCGGGGTCGATCGCCGACGCCAACGACGCCGCCCAGTTCGGCGAGCTAGAAACCCTCGGTGAGCTGACCAAGATCGCCTGGAAACATGACGTGCAGTGCATGATCGAGGGCCCCGGCCACGTGCCGATGCAGATGATCAAGGAGAACATGGACAAGCAGCTGGAATGCTGCGACGAGGCGCCGTTCTACACCCTCGGCCCGCTGACTACCGACATCGCGCCGGGCTACGACCACATCACCAGCGGCATCGGTGCGGCGATGATCGGCTGGTTCGGCTGCGCGATGCTCTGCTACGTCACGCCGAAGGAGCACCTTGGTCTGCCGAACAAGGATGACGTGAAGACCGGCATCATCACCTACAAGATCGCCGCGCACGCCGCCGACCTCGCCAAGGGTCATCCGGGCGCGCAGATTCGCGACAACGCCCTGTCCAAGGCGCGCTTCGAGTTCCGCTGGGAAGACCAGTTCAACCTCGGCCTCGACCCGGACACCGCGCGTGCCTTCCACGACGAGACGCTGCCGAAAGAATCGGCGAAGGTGGCGCATTTCTGCTCCATGTGCGGGCCGAAGTTCTGCTCGATGAAGATCACCCAGGAAGTGCGCGAGTATGCTGCCGAGCACGGCCTGACCGACG
>VIYQ01003996.1:0-10335 GCA_009928355.1 Chlorella sp. CH2018 | reverse complement strand
GGGGGGGGAGGGCAGGCACAGGATGAGTGGTAGCATGACCGGCGGGACGCGGTTTGCAGCGGCCAGGAAGCGGGTTGTGACGGGGTTGCATGCTTGTAAGCAGCCAGCAGGGCGAGGGCTGCTAACGGCGAGTGGCACTGAGCCAGCATCATCTTCCACGACAGCCAGTGCCAGCGCCAGCCGGTGCCCCGGACCGTCTTCAAACCCACCACTGCGCTTGCCTGGCACTGGCTACGTCAACCCCCACCCCCGCGCTTGCCTGGCGCTGGCTACATCCAGAACCCTAGCTCCAGCCACGTCTGTGAGCTGGGGCACCAAGAAGTCTTGGAAGCGGGGGTACAGCCCCATCAGCAGGCGGTTCTCAATGACCCTGCAGCAGGGAGCAGAAACCACAAGCGCCATTTGTGGGTGGTGCCCCCGGCGCACACAGGCTCACATGACGGGCCTCGCGCTGTGCCGACATGCATATGCGATATCGACCCCAAGCACTGCGGCACGGCTGGTCGCTTGGCATCGCCCATTGTGCTAGCCTGGCGCACGTGACACTGCTGGCACTTACCACTCAGAGTAGGAGGATGCTGCACTGCTCCATGTCTCTGCGATGCAGCCAGCGCACACGAAGCGGGATCAGCCAGCGGCAGCACGGCACAGGGCGGCAGCACGGCTCCGCTGCTCATGCCTGCGGGTCTGCCGGTTCTTTGCCGAATTGCCACAGCACCTCGGTCGCACCCTCTAGTCGATGGTTCATCTCCTGCTTCTGTTGAGCCTCTGCATCTGCCTGCAGAGCAGCAGGAGTGGCACGCTTGGGCCGCAACGGCAGCAGGCAGCGGCGGCGGCGGTGGCGGCGGTGCTGGTGGCGGCTGCTCCGCCGGCGCGCTGATCGGCAGCCCGTATGGTGAACTATCGATTCAACGGGGAGCGGGAGGGCAAAGGCGGACCATTTTGCGTGAGGGTTCACCCCTCCAAGTTCCGGACGCGGCAAGGCTTTGGTCAGGGGCTGCAGGCGAGGCCACCCGGGAACCAGATAGTCGACTGTAGCTCTACGGCGCAAGCGACGAGCATGCCAGAGGTGGGGCCGTGCTGGCGGCGGCAGCGCGGGGCGTCAGCGGGGCTCTGCACAGGTGCCAGTGGGGGTGTAGGCTTCAGCTTTGCGCAGCGGCAAACTCCTCATGAGCCACGTGATCGAAGAAACATGGCACATTCGACCTGGCCGCTCCCTGTCGACCAAGTGTGAGTGCGCGGTGCTCCAGCCGCCACCGACCACGGTGCCGCATGCTGGCTGAATCTGTGCGCGGGCACTTACAATGCGGCAGCGGCAGCCGCCACCAGCCCTGCAGAGCTGAATGTCTGAGACTGCACTCTTCCGTCTTTGCAGGGAGGGTTTTGATGTAGACAATGCAGTGGGAACAGGCTGGCAGGACTGGATGCCAAAGCAAGGGCGGCAGCAGAAGCGGGTGCTGACTGGTGAGCGGAGAACCGAAAAATGGACAGTGCATACATTGCGGAAAGGCAGAAACGACATGGTAGTGAGGTACAGGTCAGTGCAGAGTACACAATCAAGGACAGGCGCATGATTTGCAGATGGCAGGCGCATGATTTGCAGATGGCAGAAGCAGCGTGGCAGCAATGTACGCATCACTGGAAGAATTTGATGCCCTGCCAGCCCACCACCATTTGGCGGAAGGCGCCAACTGCTGCCCCCACGCACACCAGCAGCATGCCGACTTCCACGGCTGCCATGGCCCGCCGCACAGCGGGGCGAGGGTTGTACACTTTGCGGTACATGGCATCTGTGCCAGGAGGGGGAGGGGGGCAGGCCCGGCAGTACTCTTCAAAGAAGCGCAATGCAGCGCAGGTAGCATGCCGGCTGAATAGACAGCGTGCAAATGCACTGCCGCAGGCCCCATGTGTGCGGCCAGGGCGTTGCATATTGATAGAACATCGCCGGCAAGCGCATACGACCCACCCCCAAGCCAGCTGCCTCTTGGCTCACAGGGCGCTGCGATGGTGAGGGGGAAGTACGCGCAGGCGCCAACAAACGAAATCATCACAGAAAAGAAGGGCTGCATGGGGCGGGGGGGAGGGGCACGGGCAGCCAGATGGGTGTGAGGGCAAGTGCAACAGCACTGCGCACGGTGCTGGCTGCACCAGCAGCATCGGCAGCTGTAACCAGCACCAACAGCAGCTGCCCCTCAGCTCTCACAATCAGGATGGCCACCAGCGTAATCGCCCCCACCACACACGAGCGGATGGCTGTGCGCTGCCACCAGGGCAGCAGGAATCCTGTCTCATTCAATGGCACCTGAGCAGGGAGGGACAAGACAGCAGAGCAGCAGGGGTTGTCAGCAGGCAGCACGCTTTCGACCTGGCGCAGCAGCATCACCCATCTGATCTTTGCACAGAAAGAGCATGGCAGCCTGCTGCGCAGTGGCAGGCAGCTGCACCACCCAATCACACGTCACCGCATGGCGAGGCAGAGCGTGGGAAAATGCAGCACAGCCCACACTCACGTGCTCGTTCTCAGCGCCCGTGGCCATGTGCAGGCCCACCGCGTGGCTGTCCAGCAGCGCGGAGACGGCCCCCAGCATGCTGCTCAGCCGGGAATGAGCAGCCGACGGCGTCGGGGGCTGGAAGGAGGGCACGGCCCCCAACCGAGATGGGTGCTTGGGCGCCCACCCTGCGCAGCCAGGGGCGCGTGCTAAAGCATTCCATCAACGTGCTAACCTGTCGAACTCCGTCATTGACTGACGCCAGATGCAGGGAGCCAGCGCAGCAGCAATGCCAAGCAAACCCACCTCCCTGCACACGCCACTGAACAAGCTCTGCCCACCTGGCGGCAGCAGGTCTGGAATGGGGGCGGAGTTGAAGGTGACCATGCCGTGCGAAGCGCGCGCCGACATGCGCCGCGACCGCATGCGCAGCGAGGCGCACGCGAGCGCGGCTCTTGCAGAGGGCGCAGCTGAGGCAAGAGACCCTTCAGTGAGCGCTGCCTCCAGATCGCGGCTGCCAATGGTGTGTGATTCCGGCACGGCGGCCAGGTGGTGGTGTGCTGTGCCTGGCGGCGGCTGCTGGCCGTGCATGGGGTGGTGATCAAAGGGCGACGGCAGCAGCCCGCTGTGCGAGTGATGGCTGACTGGCTGGACTGCTGCTGCGGCCACCTGCGGGGCTTGCACCTGTGCAGCAGCTGCGTCACCCTCCTGCAACTGCTGCTCAGCTGTGTCTTCCGCAACCTTGTCATCCAGCTTTGGGCTGCCATCAACCGCCTTGCCCCAGCCGCTGCCTTCGGCCTTGGCTGGCGCCGCGTCTGCTGCTGCCGTCGCGGCTCCCGTGGCTACCACTGCAGCCTTCTGAGCGCGGCGGATGAGCCGCGGCTTCAGGTGGGACTCGATGCTGTCAAACACCTGTTCGTGAGGTAAGGACAGCGGAACAGTAGATTGGGACACATTGAAAACCGGAAACTAAAGTGATGGGGAGCAGTGACGCACAGTCAAGGGTGCAGGCACGTGCACTCTTTCCCAACTGAACCGCACACTCACATCCCTGGCCACAGCTGCCCAGCAGACCACGTGAACGTAGCCACCTGGCGCACCGGCTGGGCCCAGATTTGCCACACCATCTGCGTCTGGGCCGCCAGCAGCAGCCACGTTGCCATGATCAGCCAGGTGGGCACACCTGCAGGCAGAGGGGGTGGTAACCGCTTGTTGCAGCTGGGCAGCACTTCATCGAATGCATACGCATTGCCTGTCGCCAGCGGCATGCCGGCGGTAGGCCTGCGTTGGCGGGTAGGGTGCTGCTCTACTGGCTGGGAACCGCTCGTGCGAAAGTGCCTCTGCCTCACCTGGATCGTCCTGGAAACCGTCCAGCACCATCCCAGGTGTTGCATTGCCCAGCGCAGCATAGCACACGCCGCCGATGGCCATGTAAAAGATAGCCGCAGCTGTGACGCCCTGCAGCGCATCACAGCAACCGGTGAGCACATGCCATCTTCACGTCTTCGGGTCTCATGCAGAAGAAAACAGCCAGCGGCAAAACCGCATACCCATGTTGCGGCAGCGGCGACGGCAGCGACAACACGCTACTCGCAGAACTCACCCAGTCAAGCACAGTCCAGTCTAGTTGAACAGCTCAGCACCAGCCCATAGGCCCAGTCGCATGAGCCTAATGAATGAATCAAAAGTTAGGCTCATTCAGGCTCACCAGGTTGAGTGCTCGCTTCATGGTGGACTTGGCGGCAGGGGGCTGCTGCAGCGTGTCCTGGATCTCCATTAGAATCTCGCAGAAGGTATCTGCGGCCGTGATGCGATGCTACAAACTCGGTTACCGGCTGGCACAGGTGGTGCGATGGGGCACGTCAGCATTGGGGTGAGGCAGGCAGCATGCTCCTGCAAGCTGGGGGAACCGCAGCAGACTCACAGGCAAAGGCCAGCACTCCCATGGATGCCAGCACATTGAAGGCCTTGTCTGCGGGGGTGGACGGGATGCCGCCCACGCCGCTGCTCCCCGTGCCGTCGGCAGCTGCAAATGTAGGGGGTGTGGGCACCGCAGGCGCGTGCAGCGAGGGTGAGCCAGGCAGCACAACCCTGCCAGCCAGGCTACAGGGGGGTGCTGCGCATGCGGTCCGTTGCAAACAGCGGCTGGCTAACACAACCTCCTGCATGCTGTGCACGCTGCGCATGCTGTGCCACCTCACCCGCTAGGCTGCCCATGATGAGTGTGAGGGCGCAGAAGCCGCCGGCCAGCAGGGTCGCCAGCGTGCCCACCCACCACAGCTCAGCAAGGGACGGGATCTGGGCAACATGGTAGGGCATGAGAGAGTGACAGCATATGAGCTGTCGGCAGGGCAGGCTTGCAGGCTCGAGCAGCGGGACGATTCCCAGCCGGCTGCTCAATGTGCTGTGCATAACAGACCCATCCAGAACCCGATTGAGCTGGAACGGCGTGTCCAAGCAGCAAAAGGATCAGTCGCGGCTGCAGCAGCATGAGGCCGGTCCACCCACCAACACATGCATGGTCCCCCTCACCTGCGACAGCAGCACTTGCACGCCGCCCAGGATGAGCAGCCACTCCCACTGCTTGGCGGGCGCGCTGCCGCCCACCCCCTGCACAAACTGCACCATGGCATTGCTGCCAGCAAGGCTGTAGGTGGTGGTGCCCAGGATGCAGGACAGCAGCTGCGTGCCCGCAATGAAGCGGCCCCAGCCGTCTCCCAGCACGTACCGCACAGAGTGGTGGTCTGCAGGAGGAGGGCGGGATGTTGCGGCATGCTGGGAGGGGTTTGGTTGATCGGCACGGCAGCATGGCGTTCACAGCTGGCACCAAGCTGAGCCATTGGGTGCCGGCAGCCTCGAGTTCGCGCATTCCGCCCACAGCGGCAAGCAGACATGATGCAGCTTCCCGTGTGCAGAGCACCACAGCACAGGCATCGCTCACAGCGTGCAAACTCCACGCCGTTGACGCAGTACAGCTGGCGCAGCATGTGGGCTGAGGCCATCGTCACCGCCCAGAAGACAGCGATCAGCAGCGGGCCTGTACGGTGAGGGGGAAGGGTGAGGGGCGGCTGAGCGGCAGGGCGGTGGATGGATGGGTCATGTGCGAGTGTAGTCATGCAGCAAGCAAGCGGGGGTGGCCGCTTGATCGCAAGCACTCGCCTGCAATCCAGCCCAGCCAGGCCACCGCATTGGGGACGGCCAGCGCGCCGACGCCGCCCTGCAAACGACAGGCAAAGTTGGGAAGCGTGGTGGATGTCACCGTCTCAGCCAGGGAGTGGTCGCAACTAAAGCGCCATGCGCCCCGTTTGCACCCTCACCACAGCGCCGATGACCAGCACCGAAGCCGTGAATGCAGTGCCTGCGGGCAGGGATGAAGAGGCATTGCAGGCGTTCGGGGGTGAGCGGCGAGCAGCGAGTGGCAGCGGCGAGCGGGGCGGCGGCGGCACGGTCTCGCCAGCAGGTCAACCTCTCGCTGCCTGCTCGCACGCACCACCCCGCACCGGACTTGTGGTTGGAGGGCACGTCGCTCTCAGCCGCCCCTCCGGCGCCCTCGAAGCCCTTCATCCCGCCGAGCACCGCCTGCAGGCCGGGAGACCCTGAGCCGATTCGGGGCTCCTATGTGTGAACCGAGAAGAGACGTAAGGTCACGCGCGCCACCACCTTCCCAGCTGCACTTCTCCAGGCTGGCGGCGCCGCCAGCGCGGTCCGCGGCACGGTGCAGCGCACGGGGGCATTGCTGCCCTGTGACTTCACCAGTCCTGCTGCAGCCATCACATGTGGTTGCAGCACTCGAGTAACGTAAGATTGAAGCACAGCTGCAAGCGAGTTTGCAACCAACGGCCTTCCGCTGCGCCCCCCTCGAAGGGATCTCCTTGCCCTCGCCCCCCCACGCCAGCTGTGCTATCCATCTGTCAGGCATGGCAGATCAGCTCGTGCAAGCGGCAACTGCACAATGTTCACAATGGCATTACCCTGCGCCTCCAGACGTGCAAACCAGCACATTGCAGCCTGCTGGCCGGCGGCGGCGACGAGTGCGGTCCCCACGCAGCAGCACCATGATGGCCTGGGCTGCAAGAAGTGACGAATGCGCACCACCCTCAAGTTCGATCAGTCCTGTAAGACAACTACCACTATGCAGCCTGCGGGAAGAGCCTTGACTCAAGTTGAGGCCTTTGAGAGGCGGCGGCAGCACAGCGGGCGGTGGCGGCAGCAGGGCTTTCTGAGCCCTGAGCAGGGCGCGCAAACTGTCAATTGTGTCACTCTGTACTCACTGATCGCATCAATGGCTCCCCGCACGCGCCGGGCGACCGCTGCCGCTTCGGCCACCGCGCTGCGCATCGACCAGCTGCCCGCCGAGCTGCTGTCCCGCTGCCTGGGCCTCCTGGGGGTCGCTGACAGGTGCCGAGGCAGCACCCTGCTGCCTGCTTCTTGCCGCCGCTGCTGCCGCCTCTGCCGGCGCCCGACGCTAAACCCTAGCGGCTGCCCGCCCCTCGGCCCACATGGCTGCAGGCACCGGTGCGCGCTTGTCAGCCGGCACTGGCTAAGCTGCGCCCTGGCGCCCGAGCTGTGCCGTCAGGTTGAGCTGAAGAGAGGCAGCGCGGCGGGTTTTCGCTCGCTGGCTGCCTTCCTGTCTCGCTACGGCCATCACGTGCGCAGCCTGTGCCTGGCCAGCACCGTCAAAGCTTGGGAGGCCATGCCGGGCGCGCAAGCAGCCACAGCAGCGCAGCATGCCTGCCTGGCAGCATGCACAGCATGCACACAGCTGCAGGAGTTGCAAGTCCGCTGGCCCCCTTGGGCCGGGCTGCAAGTGCCGCCACTCCCAAGCAGCATGCACAGCCTCACACTGTGCGCTGCAGAGCTAAACCTTGGCAGCGCCCTGGCTGGCCTGACACAACTCACATGCCTTAACCTGAGCTTTCATTCCCTTGAGCTGCTGCCTGATGGCGCGCTGCCAGCCACCATTGAATGCCTGCGATGCATTATGTTCCATCCAGACATCCTGACCAAACAGGTTCGCCACCCTGTTCTGTGCGTGTCTGCCTGGCTGGAGTCACCTCACACTCGCGGTGTGTTGTGTCTTCTGCTGCTGTGACTGCTGGCCCTAGTGTGCGCCAATCACGCCACATCAGGCTGCGTTCACCGCCTCAACACTGCATGCCGCTGCGCAGGCACTGGCACCTCTGACACGCCTCTCAGTTCTGGTGCTTTTAAGCTCGTATTGGACCAGTGAATACTACGCCCCGCTGACCGGTTTGCACGGCCTCCGTCAACTCTACCTGCTGGACAACTACCGCCTGCCGAACTGCCTCGGCCAGCTGACGCAGCTTGAAGCGCTGGTGAGTGCAGATGGCTTGGGCGTCGCTGGGCTTGGGGGGCATCGCAGCATTGTCGCAACTGTTGCCGTAGGGCGATTGGGCAGGTCTGCTTCAACTATTTGCTGAATCCCGCTGGCTGGGGCCGGCGGCCCGTTGGCTTGCTGTGGGCGACTGAGGCCGCGTGCTGGCAACGGCACAGCTGCTTATGTGACGTTCTCTGCTCCCCAATGCACAGGTGCTGTGGGGGGCTGGGCTGGGGGATGTACAACCTGGTGGCGGGGATGCAGCAGACGAGGAAGTGCCAGCCACACAAGCGCTGAACGATGCGCTGCGACAGGTGACGCGGCTGACCAGCCTGTGCGTGCACCACGTGCCCGCCTGCACCCGACTGCCGGCGCTTTCAGAGCTCCGGCACTTGCAGCGGCTGTGCCTTTCTGACTGCCTGGAGCAGAGCAGCCTGCCGGCAGGGCTCTGGTGCAGCCGCCTGCAAGAGCTGGGTGCAAGCATGGCCTGCCTGAATGGCAGCATTGCTGCGCTCGAGGCTGCGCACCAGCTGCAGCACCTTGCGGTGCTGGGCAGGGCTGAGCGTCCCAGCCCCGCTTTCCTGCGCTGGGCTGCTGCCCACCCGCCCCTGCGCCAGCTGGGTCTGTTTCCCCAATACGGAGTGGGGCTGCACGGCTTTCCGCAAGTGGCCTCTCAGCTGCAGGGTGCACAGCCGCAGCTGCATGTCAACTTGCAGATCCCCTGCCCCGTGAGAAATCAGTTCTCATGCACCTTCCTTGTAGATGATGCATTCCCCAACCTCTCGTGAGTACTCCCTCCGCACACCGGCTCAGCAAGCACACCCTGCAAGTCCCTTTTCGCCCGCATGCTGCTGTTGATGCCTGGCGCGCACCGTCCCGGTGCGCCACTGCCTCTCCGCCATTCCTCTGCATGCTCTGTCTGCTCATCACCGGCTCGCCTCTCGTAGTGCGGACACGGACATGTAAAGTTGCATCAGGTGATTTGATTCAACCTTCCAAGCAAGCACCAGCCATGCAGTCCTGCTCTGCCTCCGCTTCTCTAGCCATAGCTTAATCACCAGCCTGCCCCTGCTGCTGCTGACCTTGCTCCGACGGCTCAGGCTGCTCCTGCTGCGCCGCTGCTGCGCCTTCCCCACGCAGCCGCTGCAGCCGCTCGCGGTTGCGGGCTGTGATGCGCCGCAGCGCCACCTGCATGGCAGGCCAGGCAGCTGAGTTGCACACCGGCATGCCCAGTGTGCCTGGCACGCTGCACTGCACACAAGCCTTGCTGGCGGCCTCACTAAACTAAAGGAATGCGGCGGGCCCATCCGCAGCAGCTGCATTGATCCATTCCGCCCCTGCCCTTGCCGCACCTCTCGCTCGCGGTCCGACAGCTTGGTCCCTGCATGGCAGCAGGAGCATGGGCGGATCCCTGTGAAGTGCCCCAAGGTGCAAGGCATGCACTGTCCAGTGGGAACACAGCTGGTGCAGCAGCAGTTGGCGGCAGCATTTGCAACCCACGCTCCTGTGCCATGCTCTGCTCATGCCACACAACCAGCCAGCAGTGTAGCAGCAACCCACTCACAGTTGGCGATACGCCCCACAGACCCGTCCTCGCCAATCACTAGCGGTCCCAGGTGGTCCATCTGAACCCGCTCCCCTATTTCCAGCTGTTGCCCGCCGCTCGCGCCATCTGCCGGCGCCGGCAGCGGCAGCACGCAGCCTGGGTTGGCAGGCTCTGCTCGCTCGTACTTCGGTGGGTCGGCTGGGTGGAACGTGTCGGTGTCTACCGTCTCCTGGTAGCGGCCGCTGGTCTCCATGCTGCGGGAATGGAGCAGGCAGGCGGGGCCAAATTGAGCGGGTTGGAGGTGGGGCATGCTGGAGCCGCTGCCGCCGCCGCCGCCACCACTCTGCGGGGCCAGCTGAAGTACCCCGCTGGCGCCGCTAGGCGCACTCACGTGCTGGTTTGTGGAGCTGTAACTAGCGGAGTCCGGCGGTGAGGGTGCGGGCTGCCTCTACTGTCGGCTTCGCGAACGCTGTGGATGGAGACGAGTGCTGTAGCCCGCCAGACCGTGTGAAACTCTTGCGAGAAATGCTGCGACGTGTTTAGAGTGCTAAACAGCCGTTGCCGCCACCACTGCAATCCCCCGCCACGCTGCCGCCGCTCGGCGTTTGACCGAGGAAACGCAAGCCACCCCGTCCACAGTCCTGTTTTACAGTGCTCCAATTTTTAAAGAAATATCAATTGTCACTCTCCATTAGTACCGAATCTCATAACACACAGCCATTGCGGCTGCCGCTCGCCGCTCGTCGCTCGCCGCTCGCTGCCCACCGCCCTCTATCCGGCAAACAGGAAGGGCAGGGCCAGCGCGGTGCCCGCCACGTAGTAGGCCAGGCAGGCGGGCAGGGCGGCGCGCACAAACTGGCCCTCTGGGATGTGCTGCAGACCCATTACGGCGCGGCCGCCCAGGATGTTGGAGATGGAGATCATCTGCACACTTGGGAGCAGGGGTGGCCGGCAAGGGCGGG
>VIYQ01003994.1:0-14162 GCA_009928355.1 Chlorella sp. CH2018 | reverse complement strand
GGGGTGGGGTGGGGGCAGGCAGCACGTTGTAGGGCGGCATTTGCCCCGTTTACCATGCGTATCATTGTTGCAACAACAAACCAGGAGCAAGAGCACCGCCCCGCTGTGCACACCAGGCCAGCATGGCAGTCGGCATGGCAAGACCACCGCGTGCGCGGCATGACCACAGCGCGCACCTTTCGGACGCCCTTGCGATCCCGCTTCATCGCCTGCGCGTGGCCGCTCACAGACTCGTACCTGCATGGATTGAGGAGCAGGGCATTGACTACGTTGCTTAGTGGGCAGCATCAAGCCCGACAGGTCAACGTGGCTAGCACGAAGTTGGCCAGGCCAATCAGCTGCAGGCCTCAATAGCTACAGGCCTCAATGCGGAGGGGCAAGGGCATCGCTGTTGCTGGCCCCCATACCCAGGGGCAGCCTTTTGACCAGAAGGGAAAACCTGCTTTTTTGAGTTGACCAGCCAGAATCATTGCAAGTACTCACCGGGCAGAGAAGTGGGTGAGGACGAGCATGCGGGCCGCCACATCAGCCGCAAAGGCGCCCGCCATCAGCGTGGTGGAGTGCTGCGCGATGTCTGCTTTGGCCTCCATGCCTGGTGGCACCACAGTTGCACGTGGATGCGAGCCCAGGTTAGCAGAGGCGTGCACATTTGTGCGCGACAGCAAGTGTAGCGGCACAAACACAAGTCGAAGCTCTTGCGTAGCGTCATTGCGCACCCGACACCCACAGATAGCACCAGCAGGCAGCCATCGCAGCAGCGATCGCAGCAGTCATAACCAGGAGCTCAAAATGCACAAGACCCACCTGAACAGAAGGTGGCCTCATGGCTCAGCAGATCGCAGCCCATAGCCAGCGGCGCAATGGCGGTGCTGTCGCACGTGTCGCCCAGAATGACCAGCTTGCGGCCGCGCCGCACCCACTGCTGCCCTTGCTGCTGCGCCTGCTGCCCCTGCTGCGCCTCCTCAGCGCTGTCCTCGCCGTCCTGCTCGGCATCAGCAGGGGCGGCCTCTGGCGGACCAGCCAGCCGCGTGTGGGGCTCCTGGAAGACATAGCCCCAGCAGGGCACGCGGTGCTGCAGCTGTGCCGCCGCCACGCGCATGCCACCGGGGGCGCGCAGCATCCAGCTGAGGCCGGGCTGCAGGGTGGAGTTGGCGTGCGAGCATGGGGCGGCAATGAAGCCACGCGGAGACTGCCAACCTTGTGCACCAACCAAGCCGCCTGCCACACTGCACTGCATGCCATTCCCGTCAAGCAGAGCCGCACCTGCACCACATTCTCGCTGCCGGCATCGTATGCCTCCTGCAGCGCGGGCAGGGCCGCCGCCACCTCAGCCGGCAGGCGCTCCGGAGCGTCTGGCCCCTGCAGCTCAAACTGCAAACAACAAAGGAGGATGGAAATGCCGCGGAAATATGTGCGACCGCGTTGGAGGGTGTCTGGCCCCTGCTGCTCGCACTGCAAAGGCAGGAAGCACCAGACTGCGATGCAAGCAGTCGCAGGATGAAGAGCGGCCATCGATTTGGGCAGGCACGTGCACCCTCGGAAGCTTCCACTTGGGAGCAAACTTATTGCAGACAGCCGCCAGTTGCGCTCACCAGCAACATGCCGCTGGCATCAACCTTGGTCGGAGGCCGGGCTTTGGTGGGGTCGAGCACAAAGCCGGTGACGACAACCGGTGTGGTGAGCGGGGCACCGCCCGCCCTGCAGCGCGCAAGGAGGCAATGGATGGTGCTCAAGGCGCAGCAACAGCTAGCATGGTACCTGTTGGGAGCCATCCGCGCTGCCGCCTCAACAGTCTGAAGTGGGCCGGGCAGGCAGAACAAGCCCCAGACTGCAGGCCTGCCAAAGGCCTGCCAAACAAGGCCACCAGCGACTGACGCTCCTGGAGCCCACCGCGCAATGCCACAGCTCAGAAACCCCCAAAACACACCTGATTGAGAAGGCCACCAGCGACTGCAGCTCCTTGGGCCCGTAGATGTGAAGCGGCTCGTGCTGCAGCGGCGTGCCCAGCCGCGCCTGCTCGGGCAGTGGCGGCAGCGGGAAGGGCGGTTGGCACACAAAGGCAGCCACTGGCCATTGCTGGCAGGCACACGTGGCCAAACCCCAACCTTGCTGCAGAACCACGCAAAGCACTGCCATGCTGGTAGTGCTGCAGCGATCACAGCTGTCAAGCAGCAGCAGCAGCTCCCACCTGGCAGATGGCTTCAATCATGCCGCCCAGGCCAAAGCAGTGGTCGCCGTGTGTGTGCGTGACAAAGATGGCGCGCACACGGCCGGGATCCAGCGGGGCGCGGTTCCGCCGCACCTGCATACCAAATAATAATAAGAGGGCATGCCCGCGTCCGCAACGGAATCGCGCCGGCGACAAAACCGCAAACAGGGTATGCGCACCCAGCCACAGGCCCCAATTGTGCAGTGCAGCAGCCATGCAGCAGCCCAGCGGCTGAGGCCTTGCGTGCATGCGGTTGCGATGGCCCAGCCGATCCGCTCAGCTCATGCGTGCGCTGGCCCAGGCGCCCGCCCGCACCTGGTGCCGTGTGCCCTCTCCCGCATCCACCAAGTACAGGTCATCGCCGTGCTGGACTGCAGGCGTGGGAGCGGCGTGAACTGTTTCAGGCAGGCAGGCAGGCGGCCAGGCAGGCATATGGGCAGGCAGTGGCGCGCATGGCATTTGCATTCAAGGCTGGCCACGTGAGCCCTGCCGTCAAGGCACGCTGAGCTCAACCCCTGTGCACCCTGCCACGTTAGCCCTCACCTGCAATCGCGCTGACGTTGCGCTTGGACGTGGGGCTGCCGCTGCTGGTGCCCAGCCAAGTCACCGCCATCCACGGCACATCCGAGCTGCGCCTACGCTCCTCCCCCGCCTGCCGCTGGCCCTCCTCCCCATCACTGCCCTGCTCCTGCGGCTGGTGCTGGTGCCCCGCAGCTGCCACGCTGCGCTGTGCCTGCTGCTGCTGCTGCTGCTGCTGCGCGTCGGCAGCGCCATCATTGCTGCTGCGTGCCGCCTGTGTTGCCGGCGCCGCATGGCCCTCCAGCTGCCCTGCCGGGGCTGCCCCTGCTGCTGCTTCAGCGGGTGCTGCGTCTGGCTCCGTGTGCTGCACCTGCTGCGCCTGCTGCGCCGCGGGCTGCTGCCGCTGCGCCTCCCACCAGCCCAGCAGGCGGTCGACCAGAGCGGCCTTCAGGCCCTCTGCCGGCAGGCCCAGCAGCTGGCACTCAGCACGCAGCTCAGCCACTGACAGCTTGCTGACGGCCGTCTTGGTGGGCTTGGCGCCCGAGGCCACCAGCTGGCCAAAGGCGGACTGCCCCGGGCCTGGCGAAGCGGTCGCCGCCGCCGGCGGCGGCAGGCTGTGGCGCAGCGGCAGTGCCACGGCCGGCCGCCGGGCGCCGGGCCTGCATGCATGTGAGGCGGACGTGAAGACAATGGGTTGAGTGGTGCGGTTGACTGGGCGGCAAGAGCCCTGCCTGCGGAGCTGTGTGGGCGCCCCACCTGGAAGGGGCTCGTAACGGTGCGGCCGCTCTTGCAGACGCTGCGAGCATGGTGCTGCGCAGCATGAATATGATTGTAGCTTCCTGGAGGCCGCCTGGCTGGTGGGCGCTTTGCTCGGCACGCGCTGGCTGGCCCTGGCGTCTTCCAGGGCCGTTGCAATGAATCTTTGAAGCTACTAAATTGCAGCACAATTGCCCGATTGCCTGCACAAGCACCGCGCAGACTGCATTTGGTCATGCGCGCTGTTCATTGGGCAGGGGGTGCGAGCTGCTGACCCATCGCCTCTCCCGATCGCACCCACAACCATACAAGAGTGTAGTGGCACACCGGACGCGCGGGAACTTGAAGGCACTGGGCCGCCAGCTTAGCAAACTTGCGCTGCAGCAGCCCAGCTCACCGCCTGGCGCATTTCTCACACAGTCAGATCAAGAGCACAGCACCAGTCAACGCCCAGCGGCCTCAGGCCTCGACCTAGCCGCCGCCGGCCTTCCCCAGGCCGCCCAGCGCCCCAGCAGCAGCCATGAACGCGCCCTCACCAGCGGCTCCAGCACCAGGGGACAGCGGGCCGCCGCCCAACCCCCTGGCCCCGCTGCAGCGGCGCCTGCAGGTGCGCCGCCGCCGCTGCCGCCGCCGGGCGGGTGCTCGGTCCCTGCGCCTGGTGCTGCCCCACAGCGCTCCCAAGCGTTGTTGTTGGGTGCGTTAGGAGGCGTGGTCGAGCGTCACCCGCCCCCTCACTGCCGTGCCGCAGGTGCTGCTAGACAAGAGCACGCCGCACCTTGCCTACCGCTGGGTCGCCCTGGCGGCGCTGCTCCTGCTGTATGCCGTGCGCGTGTACTTCCTGAAGGGGTACGCCTGACGTTTTCCCCAAGCTGCTGCTGGGTGTTTGCATGGTGCTACTTCTGTGCGCTGCCGTACTGCAGAGCTGGATTGGCATGCCACTGCAGGCGTTCTGTTTTGGCGGCCTGCCGCTCCTGCCTCTCCGCCGTCCCCCAACAGTTGCTGCACCCGCCACCGAGCACGCTCCCCTGCAACGCTGCACCCCCGCCCGCCCTGCAGCTTCTACATTGTGACATACGCGCTGGCCATTTACATGCTCAACCTGCTGCTCGGCTTCCTTAGGTGGGCAGGCAGAGCTGCTGGTTCAGCCCGTCAGCCAGGTGGTGCCCAGTGCTGTTGCTTGATGTGCGCTGTGCAGCCTGTGCTCACGCCTGTGTTCAACTGGGTGTGCGCCTGTTGGCTCCCCACCTGGGTTGCTCTGCTCGGCCTGAGCGTTGTGCCTCGCTCAACTGGGGTAGTGCTGCCGCTGCTGCCGCCGCCGGCCCGCTGCTGCTACTGCTGCTGCTGCTGCTGCTGAGCCCTGCGCTTCTCGTGGCTGGATGTCTCCACCTGCTGCAGCCCGCAAGTCAACCCGGAGCTTGAAGGGCCCACGCTGCCGTCGAAAGCGGATGAAGAGTTCCGGCCGTTTGTTCGCCGCCTGCCGGAGTTCAAGTTCTGGTGCGCAGCTCACTTGATGTGTAGCCTGGTGCATGTTCCCAGCTGCTGGCATGGACGGTCATCTGGCTTGCTGCTCGAAGGCATGGCGGGCACCCACTTGTCGGTTGCAGAGCACCGCACCGCTGTTGCTGCAGCCCAAAGGAAGTGCATTGCACGCCGCGCACCACTGACTGGCTGCCTCCCCGCCACCCTGTGCCTGCGCCTGCGCCTGCGCCTGCTGCTGCTGCTGTGCAGGTGGAGCAGCACCAAAGCAGTACTGTTTGGCTTCACCGCCACCTTCTTCCCCATGTTCGACGTACCTGTGTTCTGGTGAGCATTGAAACTGAACGATTGGGGCTGCACCCTACAGCGGCCGGCTCTGTCTGGATGCGCAGAAGCAGCAGCTGCATGCGTGCGGCTGCATCGAGGTGGTGCAGCCCCTGCACAGGCTGTGTCAGGGGTGGAGCGCAAACGTGGGGGAGGGAATCTGTCGTTCTCACATGATGCTGTGCTGTCTGCACCCCTTGCACCCCTCACTGTTCAACAACCACCCGGTGCCCGCTGCAGGCCCATCCTTGTGTTCTACTGGTTCATCCTCTTCTTTGTCACCATGAAGCGGCAAATCATGCACATGATCAAGTACCGATATGTGCCCTTCTCATTCGGGAAGAAGGTACGCTGGCGCAGATTTTTTTGTTGCTTGTGGGGGAACGGTTGATGCTCCTCACCTCGGCTGTGTGCCAATGCAGCTCTGTGGCTGGGTGATGCTGCGGCAGGATGGTGGACGGCTGGCGTTGCATGCGTGCATGCGTGCATGCACCAAAGATGCACCCCAGGCCATGCTGCCACTGCTCCCCAGCTACCAGCAAGCAACCAGAGATTCCCCACCCGCTTGCCCACGGTTGCAGAGCTACGGCGGCAAGAACAGCGGCGGCAAGGCGGCGGCAAAGAGCAACAAGTGACCTGCGAGGCTTGCAGCCGCCTGCGCAGCTCGCTGCAGCAATTTTGTGCACTGTCCCCTGCTTTCGTTTCGGTCGCCCCACCCGCCGCCGCTGGCTGCTCTTGTTCGCACGTGCCTCGCTGCCTCCCTCCCTTGCCCCTGCCCCCTCCTTTTGCAAGTCCGCCACCCCAGCACCCCTGGCAGTGACATGGCAGCATCAAACCCTATCGTTTGGTGGTGGTGGGCAGGCCCAGGGAGGCTCTGCCTGCTGGTGTGGTGCCCGGAACCCTGATTGGCAAGGGCTTAGCAATCGAGCGGCGGCGGTTGCCGGGGCGCTGTCAGCGCGCCGTGCGGCAGCGTGCCTGCCTCAGGGCTGGGTTTTGCAGTGTGACTGGCCTATGGGTGCACCTGGGAGATGCCTGATCGCCGCCCTGGGCCCTGAGGATGCGCCGAGCACGCGGCCCAGCGGGCTGCGTCAAGTGCCTGCCCGCCCAGGTTTAGGCAGCTGGCAGCGGCGGCGGGCGGGGCCCGGTTCGGAGTGCGCAGCTGGCTCACCATTCAACACAACCTGCCCACAAACGTGCAGGGGAGGGCCGGGGGCTGTGCACAAGTCAAGTGCATGGCCCGCATGACACGCCTTGGCCCCCATCGGCATAAACCCGCGCCCTGGCCGGCCCCGGCCTCCTTCCCCTTGCTTTGTCCAAGGCAGGGAGCAAGTCGGCTGCTTCTGAGAAGCCAGGCAAGCGACAGGGCACCGGCTGATGCCCGCCCCGCCATGCCCGCGCACTTGTAGCTGGCCGCGGGCCCTGGGGTGCCTGGAGGGTGCATGGGCCGCTGGCCCCGCGCGGCCATCCGCCGGGGGGCGGGCAGCCGCCGCCGTGATGCCTAAGCTGCTGAGCAGCGGCTCGGCGGGGCCCCCAGCGGCCCTGTCCGGGCTGGCAGGCGCCCGGTGGACTGCTCGCACGCGTGGGCAGCGCCCGGGGGCTATGGGTTTGCCGCGCCGCCGCTCGCTGGCAACCTCTCACCCTGGCCGGCGGCCCCAGCCCGCGCCCGACCCCCTGGCAACCCACAATCCACTTGCAGCGCCAATCCGCGCGCTGCGCCGCTCGTTGCAGCAGGGTTGACCCCTGCCCGCGCCGCCCGCGCGCCAACCCCCCGCCCGCCGCCCTCCCTCCCCGCTGCCGCAGCTTATACAGACTTCTCCCCAAGATGCTGTCCTCCCAGCTCTACCAGCAGGCGGGCCTGTCTGGCCTGATGCGGGGCACCATGGCCTCGCCTGCGGCAGCCCCCTTCATCCCTGCCGCCAAGTGCGTGCCGCTGGCAGCCGCCGCCGGCTGCTCGCGTTTTGACCTGCCCTGCTGCGCCTGCTCCGCCTGGACAGCTTGCCGCGGCAGCTGCCAGGGTATCTGCAAACGCTACTTGGGCGAGCCAACCAACCAGCCAAGCCCCCGTACAAATCCACTTGCGCAGGGAGGGGAAGAGCGACGCCATGGGCTTCATCACCGACCTGGCAGCTGGTGGTGTGGCCGGCGCGGTGTCCAAGACCGCGGTGGCCCCCATTGAGCGCGTCAAGCTGCTGCTGCAGACCCAGGACTCCAACCCCAAGATCAAGAGCGGCGAGGTGGGTGCTGGGGCCGGTATCGGCTGAGCAGCGGGATGTACCGGCAGGACAGCTGGGCTGCATGTGTGCGCGTGCATGACGCCAGATCTGCGTTGCCGACCTGCATGTGCTCCCCCCAGCTCCCAAGTGGTCCTCACTCCACACCTGTCCACTCAGCTGGACCTCAGTTACGGTCAACCCCCCACTCCTCACCCACCCATGCCCCCGCTCTCTCACCCGTCCGCTCTCCGCAGGTGCCCCGCTACACCGGCATCGTGAACTGCTTCACCCGCGTGTCTGCGGAGCAGGGCGTGGCCTCCTTCTGGCGCGGCAACCTGGCCAACGTGGTCCGCTACTTCCCCACCCAGGTGCGCTTGCGCGGGGCTCACACGGCTCGCAGGCTCCCACGGTGCAAGCGCAGCGCGGCCACCAGCAGTGCATCGCACCTTGCGGCAAGGCCCAGCAGTGCAGCGCAGCGCTGTTTGCTCACCTGTTGGCCCTTCTGCTGCGGCCCCGCCTCCTCCCTTTTGTGCAGGCCTTCAACTTTGCCTTCAAGGACACCATCAAGGGCATGTTCCCCAAGTACAACTCCAAGACCGACTTCTGGCCCTTCTTCGCCGTCAACCTGGCGTCGGGCGGCCTGGCCGGTGCCGGCTCCCTGCTGATTGTGTACCCCCTGGACTTTGCCCGTACCCGCCTGGTGAGCCAGCAGGGGTTTGCGCAGCGAGGCACTGGGTGGGAGACCGCCGGCTGCGGCTGCCCTGCTGAGGCCTGAGATGTGCCTTGCCGCCGCCTGGACAGCCCCAGCAGCGAGCCGCCACGCCCCGCTCCCCGCTCTCTGCCGAAGCATCGCCAACCTGTGTTGCTTGCAATGCCACCCCCACCCCCGCAGGCTGCTGATGTGGGCTCCGGCAAGTCCCGCGAGTTCACCGGCCTCGTGGACTGCATCAGCAAGACCGCCAAGCGCGCCGGCCCCATGGGCCTGTACCAGGGCTTCGGCGTGTCTGTGCAGGTGCGCCTGCGGGCGGTGGCTGGCTTTTGCAACTCTAGAGCAGAGATGGTTTGAGGCTCAGATTGTACCCAAGTTGGTTGGGGCTGCCGGCCTCTCCAGGCTGCTTTCCCACACTGCCTCGGCTGCACGCTGCCGCTGCCGCCGCCGCTGGCTCTCCCGCAGCCTGCTGGCGAGCTGCGTGCTCACCCGCTCCTATGTTGCTGTCGTCCTTTGCAGGGCATCATTGTGTACCGCGGCGCCTACTTCGGCCTGTACGACACCGCCAAGGGCGTGCTGTTCAGGGTGGGTGGCCCTTTCCGCCTCACCTCGTGCAACGCAAGCAAGCCTGCACTGGCCTCGCGGTGTGCTTGCCGCTCCTCGCCGCGTGCCTCCCGCTGCCTCTGACCGCGGCTCCTGCCTTACACCCGCCCTCTAATCTTTACTCCCGCAGGACGAGCGCAACGCCAACTTCTTCGCGAAGTGGGCGGTGGCGCAGGCGGTGACCGCCGCGGCCGGCGTGCTGTCCTACCCCTTCGACACCGTGCGCCGTCGGCTGATGATGCAGGTGCGTGCTGAGCATGCGGTCAGGGAGCTGTTGGGGAGCTTGTTGGGTGCATGTGGAGCATGTGCTGCAGCTGGGATTGCTGCCGGCCCTGCCGTGGCAGTTGGTGCAGCCCCGTCTGCCCTCCCATGCCGCCTCCTCATCCTCACAAAGGAAACCCGCCCCCTCCCCTGCCCGCTCCGCAGGCTGGCGGCGAGCGCCAGTACTCTGGCACCCTGGACTGCTGGCGCAAGGTGGCTGCCAACGAGGGCATGGGCGCCTTCTTCAAGGGCGCCTTGTCCAACGTGCTGCGTGGCGCGGGCGGCGCCTTCGTGCTGGTGCGCCTCTGGAATGCAGTTGTCGCTTGTTGTTGTTGTTGCAGAAATCATTATGTTTGTGGCGTGGAAATCTTGGTATGGTGTGCGTCGAGCTGGAGGCTGGACAGGCTTGGCAGAGTCGCCAGCTGGCGGCACGTGCGCGCTCGTCTCCCGCAGCTCCCAGCTGCTCAGGCTGCTTGCCTGCCCTGTTGTGGACTTCTTTCCCACCCGCACTCGTTTTAATCGCTGCGGCTCCATCTGGAACCCGATTTGGCAGGTGCTGTACGATGAGATTAAGAAGTTCCTCAACCCGGACGCTAAGCCCAGCTCCGAGTGATGACCGGATGATGCTGTGCTGCGACCGGGAGGCCCGGACTTGCAATCGGCAATGCTGCAGCCCCCTCCCCTGCTCTGCTGTCCCCACTGTCCCGTGCACAGATGCTCGGTTAGCTAGCTCACCCCTCCCTGCCCCTCCCGGTGGTGCCGCGCATTCGCCGTCGCCGGGGCCCCCACCTTCTTTTCCATCGAACCAACCCACTCCTCCGCACTGCACTGTTGTCTCTTCTTACAGCGCTTGCTCAGTCCCTCCGCTCGCGCATGCCGAGAGCTGCCAGTGCTGCTGACGCACACGGGCGCTCGCGACTCGATATATGCTGCGCACCACCGGCCCCTGACGGGGAATGCTGCAACAGACCCGCAGAACAGGAGTGTCGGAAGCAGGGGGTGGCATGGGAACCAGGAAACAGTAGCGGGCTCAAATGACCTCATGGCTTGTGAAAATGAATGGTTGCAGGGGCGGAAGTTGCAGCAGCTGACCGCGCCTTTGACCGCGCTGCCCCCGCCATGCGCGTCCCCGCCATGTGCGTCGCGACAGACCGCTCCCGCCGGCACAACAGCTGCCTCATTCCTCCCGGCGCCGTTCAAATCACCTCCTTCCCACCCACCTCCCCTCGGTCAGCATCGGGCCGGGCCGTGGGGTCACCGAGCGCGGAACACGCGGCGGGCGCAGGGGCCAGAATGAGTGGCCGGCAGCGCCGGCGCTCCTTGGAGCTGGACCAGGTAGGGCTGGGCTGCCCAGGCGGCCGCGCGTTTCGGAGCTGTCTCCGTCTGCCCAGCCAGGCGTCCGCTGCGCCTCCCTCCTCACCTCTCTGCGCACCTCTGCCGCACTGCTGCCTCACCAGGGTGGCGGCCGCCGCCCAGGCCACACAAGCCGGCTGGACCCCACCGCCGCCGCCCGGGCGTCGAGCAGCGGCGCCGCCTTGCGCAAGCACCCGGGGGCAGCAAGGGGCCGCGAGAATGCGCCCAGCTACCCCTTCCGCTCCCCACGCCTACAGAAGCAGCAGCAGTCACAGCGGAGACAGCAGCAGCAGGAGCAGCAGGAGCAGCAGGCTGCGCCGCCGCCGCCGCTGGCCCGCCACTACGATGCCATGCTGCTCCACTCGCTCAATGCCGCTGTTGCAGCAGCAGGGCAGTCTGGCAGCTGCTGGCTGGATGCTGCCTCAGACGGCGAAGAGGTCAGCTCGGCGGTGCAGCTGCCCTCGCCCACTGCAGCAGGCGTGCGCGGCCAGCCGCCGGCGCTGCTGCACACACATGCAAGCGCCGCCTCCTCTCACGGCCAGCCCGGCAGTCCAGGGCTGCTGTTGCCCCACCTGCAGAGCGCACGAGCCGAGGACTGCAGCTGGCTCATGAGCTCCTCACCAGCAGCCAGGTGGGTGCTGCCTGCTACTGCCTGCTGTCGACTTTCCATGGGCGTTCCATGCCGCGACGGCTGCCAGCGAACGAGAATGTGCCCGCCGTCTCACCGCCCTCCCTTGCTGCGGTGCCCTGCTGCCCTTGCAGCCCAGAACACGCTAGCTCGCCCTCCATGGCCTTCTCTGCCTCGCTGTCGCACTCCATCTCACTGGGAGCCGGCTCTGAGCACACGGGCATGAGCAGCGGCGCCCTGCACGCTGTGCCGCCAGGCCCGCCTGTGCGCTCCCTGGGGGCTGCTGAAGCCCCGCCCAACTGCAGGCCTGGTGCCTCCACTCCCGCCTCCCCAGCAGCAGCTGCAGAGCCAGGCAGCCCTGTCACGCTGCAGCCGCCGCCAGAGAGCCAGCACGCAGCGGCGGAAGAGGCGGCAGCCAGCGGAGGCTGGTGGTCTCCTGGCCAGGGCGGGAGCCGCGTCCCGCTGCACCCTCGTGCAGAAGACAGGGGTGCCGAGGATGCGGTGCACAGCCTCAGCCCACTGGCTGCAGCCATGGGGTCAGCATCACCGGCGGGGGCTGGCACCTGTGACGGCATCACGCCGCAGGCTGGTGGCCGGCGGCGGGCGCGGCGCCGCCACTCCTCACCCTTCCTCGCTCGCGACTGCAGCGACGTGGATGTCTTCTGCCCCGACCGCTACAGCTTGTGGACACAGGAGCGAGGTGGAGAGGATGGGGGGAGCAGCAGCACACCGCCACGGCCAGCTTCAGCAGGCGCAGCACGCGGCCGGCCCGCCAGCGCAGGGGCTCGGCAGCCGCCCCGCTGGCAGGCGTTTGCAACCACCCTGGAGGATGCGGAGCTTGGAATGGGCCGGGAGGTGGTGGAGGGCACGCCAGCGGCGGTGGCAGCAAGCGGCGGCCGGCGGCTGCGTCACGCGTTCAGCAGGTGTGCTGCTGTGGCGTTGATATGTCGTTCATTGGCGGCTAGGTCTGTATAATGGACGTTGCTGCTTGACACATGGCTCAAAACCTTGAGCTCTGATGACCTCCACCTCTCCAACTCGTCCCATGCTGCTGCAGCATGCTGCGCTGGGTGTCCGGCAAGCTTCAATCGCACCCCATCGAGCTCACACCCTCCGAGCTGGCCTACAGCAGCTGCCACAGCAGCCCAGAGGTGTCCCCACAGCAATGGCAGCCCCAGGGCAGCGGGCGCGGCAGCAGCCCCGGCAGCAGCCGCTTTGTCACACCCGGCAGCGGCGGCGACAGCGACCGGCGCCGGCTGGGCAGCGGCAGCGCAAGGGCAGCAGTGGCAGCAGCAGCACCTGCCATGCCGAGACGGCACCTGCACTACAACGATGCAGGGGAGGCAGGGGCCGGCAGCAGCTGTGGCAGTGAAGGCAGCTGTTCAGTCTCCCCTGGCTCTGTGGGTGAGCCAGCCTGCCGTGACAGTGGTCACTTCATGGCAGCTGCAGTGGTGGCGCCGCAGGGTCCTCCTGACGATGATGCAGCCAGCAGCCCAGCGGGCAGCAGCAGCAGCACCGTGGTGCTAGAGGGGGAGGACAGCCTGGGAACAACAGGGGGCCATCTGGTGAAGGCAGAGGGCAGCGGCGTGACAGCTGAGGACAGCCTGTCCAACTACCAGACCCCCCGCAGCTGCAGCCCGTGCAGTTCAAGCCCAGCAGCAGCGCCAGGCGGAGCTTGCTCCTGGCGGGCAGGGCGTGCCAGCAGCGTGGGGTCATGCGGAGCTGCTTGAGCTGCATTTGCGCGAGTAGTGCTTTTGCACCATGCCCAGTTTTGTAAAGCAGGCGCACCCTTCCCTTTCAGTAGCAAGGAATCCCAGCTGGCAAACTCAGAAACCGACTGGAATCAGTCTGTCCTGCTCATGCTCTGTGCGGTTCAAGTCCAGTGTTACAACATAGTGTGTACATCATTCAGAGGTGCGTGGGTGGAGCTGGCAAGGCATGAAATTAAAAAGGAATGGGACCAAGGAACCAAGGAAAAAGGGAGGCCGGAAAGCAAAACATTTCAGTGCGCACAACAAGGAAAGCATCGGTGGCCCTACTTGTTGCTGTCACAGCATTGTTGCTGTCACAGCACACAGAAAGCCTCGGGTGGCAGGCGGCTGTTTGCCCAGCCAAGCCGCCTCACGCCGCATACTTGGACAGGTTTTGGTAGGCGCGCACCAGCCGCTGCAGGGTGGGAAGTGGGGTGAGGGGGAGGCACATTGGAACTGGGCAACCGCTCAACATGCCACTCTCGAGCAGGCCCACCTGCCACCGGCTGCCTGACTGGAGGTCTGCACTGGATGAGGGCGCACCCACGCCCTTATTGCAGCCACACAGGCAGGACGCTTTCCACCCACCTGAAAGGCCTCCTTGGCCTGCGGCTGCCGGCACTTGTCGGGGTGCAGCGCCACCGCCATCTCCCTGCACGGGAGCGGATGGAGCAGCAGGCGGCATGGTGGCGCGGTTGAAACAAAGGCAAGCAGAGCGGCGGCGACTCGGCAATGAGAGTAACAGCAACTCAACCAGCACAGCCTACCACCATCTACAGAAGCAGGCACCTGCACAGCCGCACACACGCCAACCTCCCCAACCACCCTGGCCGCCAAGCAGCGCACCTGTACCGCTTGCGTATCGCTGCCGCAGGTGCGCCGGGTGCCAGCTGCAGCAAGCCGTAGTCGTCCTTGGCAGCCAGCACCCGCTGCACCTCTGCTGCATCTGCAGCCACAGCTGAGGGGCCCGCTGCTGCCGCCGCTTCTGACGCCTCCTTTGCTGCCGCAGCCAGGGCGGCAGCAAAACCTGCCTCTAGCTTGGCTCGCCGCTGCTCCTTTTGCCGCTGCGCCTCCGCCGCCGCTGATGCCGCCGCCGCCTTGGCAGCCGCAGCAGCAGCCGCTTGCGCCTGCAGCTTGGCCTCTCGGGCCGCTATCTGTTGCCGCAGCTTTTCGAGCTCTGCCTCCGCTGCCGCTGCCGCCGAGCTGCCTGGCGCGCCCGCTGCGGGAGCTGCTGCCGACTTGGCCGCTGCAGCCGGGTTGGATGTTGCTGCCACCTCACCGTTGCTCTGCGTCGGAAGCTGGGCAGCAGACCCGCTGCTTGCTGAACCCTGCTGCTGCTGCTGCTGCTGCTGCTGCTGCT
>VIYQ01003992.1:0-12455 GCA_009928355.1 Chlorella sp. CH2018 | reverse complement strand
GGTGGGCCGCGCGCAACATGGCTTGAAGGAGGCAAGCTGGTGCGCCACACCAGCCACCACCAAGCGCAGGCTCTGGGAGGCAGACCTGTGTGTCTGAAGCTCGGCACCACAAGCACAGCAGCCCAGGCAAGGCAAGGGTGAACAGCAGACAGTGACACGTCCCACCTGGCTCGGCAATCAGGCCGTTGAGCCACTGCGGCGCTCCGCTGCCGCCAGAGGTGAACACCGTGGCAAACAGCTGTGGGTCGAAGCGCTCCTGTGAGGGAGATGGCAGGCAAGGGGCAAACAAGTTGGTGTGCAAGTGGCAGGCCAGGTGGCATGGGCGCACGGCTGTCCTCCTGCAGGCAGGTGGCAGGGCAGTGGGCCAGGCACTTCAGCATGCTCAGGCAGTTGCAGCAGCAAGGAGGCTAGTACCATACCACAGTGACTCACCTTGGCCAGCTGCCGCAGGTAGTATGCTTCATCTAGCTGCTGCGCCGCGTGCCCCCCTGCTGCCCCAGCTGGTCCGCTGCCGTTGGCCTCGCCGACTGCCCCGCCAGGTGTGCCGCCCCCAGCAGCTGCACCTGGGGTGACTGCTGCAGCCGTGGTGGCGGGGGCGTCCCCATCCTGAGCCATCTCTAGCCACCGGCACACCAGGCTGGCCATCTGGGCATAGCCTGCAGGTCCAGCAGCAAGCGGGTGTACAGCAGCTGAGAGGCACGAGTTCAACGAAGCAGCTGTGCTCAGGGAAAGGGCTGGCCACGGGTGCCCAGCAAGCAATACACACAGGTGCACTGCTGCAACGTGCAGGTACACTGCCGCAACGTGCGGGTGTGCTGCCACTCACCCACAACGTACAGGTGTGCTGCCGCTCACCCAAAAAAACGTACAAGTGTGCTGCCACTCACCCACATACGAGTCTGTGAGGTACTCCACCGCCGCCTGCGGGTGGCCGTTGGCCATCACATACTCGCGCAGCCGCCCCATGATGCCCGGCTCCATCACCTGAAATGAACAAATAGCAGAGGAATGGAAGAGTGAGTGGGTTAGTTGGGGGGGTGTGGCAGAGCAGCCGAACAGTTTGGTGGCGCGGAGCAGCCGCATGGTGATGCCCGGCTGCATGGCCTGGCGAATGAGAGCGGGAGGCACAGATTTGTCGAATGCGCAAGCCTAACTCACACATCAACACCGCTTGCCACCGGCACCCGAATACACCACCCTGTGCACCCTGCGGTGCCCACCCACCGCATCTGGCTGCCGCAGCTGCGCTTCCAGCTCATTCAGCTTGTGCTGCGCTGCCTCCAGTGCCTCCTGAGCCGCAGCATCCTCCTCCTCCCCACCCTGCTCCTGAGGCGCCTCAAAGGCAGCGTCCTCGCCGGCGCTGCCACCGCCGCCGCTGTCGCCAGACTGCGGCTGTCGCTCGTCAGCGTAGCCCTGCTGCTCCTGTTGCTCTGTCTCACTGCCTTGCTGCCCCTGCTGCTCGTAGTCGAGCTCAGCATCGCTGCCTGGCTGCGGCTCGTCGCCTGCCTGCAGCTCGTCGCCTGCCTGCTGCTGCTGCTGCTGCTCCATTGGCTCGTCCTCGCCGTTGCCGGACGCATACCCTCCCCCTCCTTCCTCTGCTTGCAGCTGCTGCTCGCCAGCTGAGGCGTCCTGCCCCGCATCTTGGTCTGCAGGCACCCCATCTGACCCCGCCGCCGCTGCCGCCTGCTCGGCGTCTGCCATCGCCGCGTCGCCGCTGCCAGCTGGGTGCCGGCCTGCCTCTGCATCCCACTGTGGCTCTGCCGAGTCCCACTGCTGCTGGCCCTCCTCATCCGACAGGTCGGCTGGGTCGTCATCCCACGAGCCTGCCGGCTCCGCATCATCCCACCCCCCCTGGGCAGCTGCCTGGCCGTCCAGCTGCATGCCATCCTCCGGCGGCGGCTCCCCACCTGAGCTGCTCATGGCTGTGTTGTTCGGGCTGTACCCTGCGGCAGGCACGGGGAGGAGGGATGGAGCTGGCAGGGCAGGAGAGCTGGGCAGCAGGCGGCTGCAGGCGGCGGCAGCAGGTGCCGGCGGCGGCGGCAGCGAGCAAGGCAGGCCTGGCTGACTTGACGCACAACAGATGGATCAACCGGCCTCGAGAGTAGTATTTCAACGAGTTTCCAGGGCCACAGGCCCGCTCAGAGCTCGGCGACCACTGGGCCTGGGCCTGGGCGCTGGGCTGCCGGGTCTGCCGGTGAGCAGAAGCAACCGATCGAACGTGGCAGCAGCCTCCAGGCCACTTTTGCCAGGCCTGATGGGCCGCAGCATGCGCGCCATCACGCAGCCCAACTTCTTGTGCAGAGCGGCGCCCCTCGTGTCCTTGCCCGCTGCCCTCGCGATGCCTCTGACTCGGTCAGAGCGCCGGGGCTAGCGCTTGATCAAGCAGACGGCGACAGGCGCGACACCGGCTGACGGGCACGGCTGTGGCTTCGCTAGGCCCTCGGGTGAGTCCCTCAGGTGACGGGAGCCACTGGGAGGCCGCTGCCCCACCAACCGCGCCTGTGCCAGGTACCGCCGCCGCTGCCACCCGCCGCCGCCGCCGCCCACGTCCCTTGTCGCCTGTCGCCGCCTGCGCCCTGAGCTACCGCCCATTTGCCACCTCGCTGCCCTTAACCCGCAGAAAGATGCGCTCGCAGCTGGACAAGGCGGCGCGCCGCGCGCTGCTGGACAAGATTGCCGCGCAGCGCAAGAATGGAACGCGGCACGAGCTGGAGGACTCGGACAGCGACGACGGCTCGGACGGCCCCTCCTTCGCAGCAGCCCGCCCCGCTAAGCCGGCAGCGGTGGTGGTGGAGAGCAGCGACGAGGGCAGCGGCGATGAGGAGCGGCGGCCGGCGGCGGCACGCCGCACTGCAGCGGCCGGCGCGCACCGCCGCCTGCTCAAGGCGGCAGAGCTGCCGCTGCCGGGGGCGCACCCACCCTCACAGCCACATGAGCAGCGCCAGCAGGCCTCGCAGTACGATGGCGGGGACGAGGACATTGCGGCTGCGCTGGAGCAGCTGACCATCCGCAAGGCGCCCAAGCCAAGCGGCGGCAGGAGCACGGCTGGCGCCCCTACCGCCGCCGGCAGCCGGCGCCCGGCGGCAGGCACGGGGCGCTCCCGCAGTGCGTCGCCACCGCCAGAGGAGGCAGCTGAGGCTGTGGATGACAGCAAGTGCCTGGTGCTGGGCGACAAGCAGGAGTTCAAGCTCAAGTGAGAGGGCGTGCCGTGGATGGAAATGCAACAGCACGCTGTTGCATTGCTCGCGCAGGCTTCTCAGCCGCATCTGCCTGGTTGCCACAGGCCTGCTGCAGTTCAATGTCTTCCGCCTCATCTCTCGCTGGCTTCTCCTTTGCCCCATTTGCAGCGCTCGCACAGCTACACGCCTCTACCCCCACCAGGTGGGTGCTGCTGCCTGACACAGCTGCTCACACAGCGCTGCCTTGCTGACAGCCCCTCCGCACCCACTTGCATTTGTGCCTGTTGCCAGGGCCCAGGCATCAGTGAGTCTTGCTGTGCGTGCAACCTCAATGCGCAGGTGGAGGGCGTGCGCTGGCTGTGGAGCCTGCACCGCCTGCGCCGCGGCGGCATCCTGGCGGATGACATGGTGCGCTGGTGGGGGGACATTGGGGCTGGAAGCTACACTGCCGGTTGTTCATGCAGCAGGCACAAGCAGTGTATTGGGTCCCCGGTGTAACTCACTCCTGCTGCCCCAACTGCCCGTCCTTTTCTCTCCGCCCGTTGCATTGCAGGGCCTGGGCAAGACGCTGCAGTGCGCCGCCTTCCTGGCCGGCCTGATCGAGAGCCGCCTGATTCGGCGCGCCATTGGTGAGCATGGAGGCACAGGTGTTCGCCAGTAGGAGCCTTAGCCTTCGGGTTGTTTGTATGAGCGTCGCAAGCATGCAAGGCTGCAGGATGGCCCAAACAGCCAACTGCGTCGGTGCCCTGCCCGTTCTGGCAACCGCAGTGGTGGCCCCCAAGACGCTGCTAACACAGTGGACCAAGGAGCTGAAGATCTGCGGGCTGGGGGGCGCCACATACGAGTACGGCGGCAGTGCTGGCGAGCGGTGAGTGCACAGGAGCTCGGGAGGGTCGGGAGCACAGCAGGGGAGGGGTTGCCGGTGTTGGGGATTGGCCGTGAAATCAGGATGTTGCTGATTGCTGGCCCTGTGCAGCGAGCACGCGCTGGATCGGGTGGTCTTCCGGCGCGGCGTGCTGCTCACCACCTACGGCATGGTGCTGCACAATGCAGAGGCGAGTGGGGGTGCAGCGCTTGTTTCAGTGTGATGCACTGCCGGTACGGAGCAGTGTGGTGGGGGCAGCGCCTGCTGGCGTAGCCCCAGGCACCGCACAGCGTTTCACGCCAGCCCAGGGCATGATGCCACCGCTTTTGATGGGATGTAACATCAAGCCCGTTTGGCCTGCAGGTGCTGGGCACGCACCCCAGCCACGACCCAGATGATGGCTCGCTGTGGGATGTGATGATCTGCGGTGAGCATGGTTGGGCCAGGAGGAGCAGGCTTGTTGCATCTCAAAGAGCGAAGCATGCTGTTGGCTGACTGGCCGTTTGCACTGCTCCAACCCCTCCTGCCGCGGTCACTACCAGAACCTCATCCCACTCTCCCTGCTCACCCTCCATGCCTTCAGACGAGGGGCACAAGCTGAAGAACCCGCGCATGCAGCTGCGCAAGGCGTTGGACGCGCTGCCCTGCGCGCTGCGCGTCATCATCAGCGGCACGCCCATTCAGGTGCGTTGGTGGCTTGCGACAGGAGTTTGCGGTTAGCACGTCCGACAGTCTGTTGCCCAGCCAGCGCAGCCCTGGAGGCCAACATGTCCACTCCCTGCCTCCTGCTCATCCTGCCCTGCGCCGCAGAACAACCTGATGGAGATGTGGGCGCTGTTCAACTTTGTGGCACCCGACGTACTGGGCGAGCCGGCAGACTTCAGGTGGGTGCGGGGAACCACTGACGGCTGGGGAAAGACATGGTGCGCATTTAACGAGCCGCCCGCCTGAGCGCTCACAACACTCACCAATGCGCTCTGTTGCCCGCCTAAGTTGTCCCTGCCCTCCATGCCTTGCTGCAGGGACCAGTATGAGAAGGCCATCACCCACGGCAGCGACAAGCACGCGACGCAGTATGAGCGGGAGCGCGGCGCGGTGGCCGCTGCTCGCCTGCGCCAGGTGGGCGGCCGCTGCTGGCTTGGGTGGGGAGCCTGCCTTTCAGTTTGCCAAACATGCACGGGCAATGCTTGAGAACTTGCACAGATGCAGGCTATGGACCGCGCCGTCTGCTGCTGGCACTGCCTGCAGGAGGTTGGGCCCTACATGCTGCGGCGCGAGAAGAAGGAGGTGTTCCAGAGCCAGGACGATGCGGCAGCAGGAGCGGCAGGAGGTGCAGCCTCCGCCGCCTCCTCTCCTCAGAGCAGCGACGGCGCGGCGGCGCAGGCTAAGGCAGTGGGCGGCGCCTCCAAGCCCGCGGCCATGCCGCACAAGAACGACCTCATCGTCTGGCTCAAGCTCAAGCCCATGCAGAAGAAGGTGTACCAGGCCTTCCTCAACTCGGGTGGGCAGGTTGGGTGGGGAATGAAGGGGGGCTGCCCGTTGGGCACTTCCAGGCACCCTCACAAGGACACGGGAAGCCATGTGACGCTTGCCCATTGGGCATAATCATATGCCTCTTGGCTGCGTACACTGCTGCTCCGCAGACTCGGTGAAGAAGGTGTTCAACCAGACCGCCTCCGCCCTGGCGGCCATCACCGTGCTGAAGAAGGTGGGGCAGGCAGGCATGAGCCGGGCTGCATGACATCAGGGCATTCGTGAGCGTGCACCCCCCGGTGCCCTCTTGCTGATTGCTGCTAGCATCCCTTGCCTTGCTGAACACCCTTGCAACCAGCGCACATTCTGAACCATGCCTGCGCAGGTGTGCGACCACCCGGCGCTGCTGTCGGAGCGCGCTGCGCATGGCATTGTGTCTGGGGTGAACCGCGCGCGGCGGCAGGCGGCGGCTCGCGCTGCAGGCGGCAGCAGCGATGTGGAGATCATTGAGGACAGCTCGGAAGGGGAGGAGCTGGAGGACAGCGAGGAGGGGGAGTGGGAGTCAGGTGAGCAGTTGGTGTGGGGGCTGGGCTTGAGCAGGAATCGCTGGAGGAGGCCAGCTGGTGAATGCACCTTTCTGCACAGTCGCCCAAGGCGATGCCCTAATGCTCCATGTGTGCAGACAGCGAGGACTACAGCAGCGACGAGGAACGGGCGCGGCAGCGCGCCCGCCTTGCGCAGCGCAAAGCCGCCAGCAAGGCCAAAGCGGCGGCCAAGGCAGCAGCAGTGGTGCCGGCAGCCGGGTTGGCCGACAACGAGTGGGATGCTTGGGCCAGCCCAGAGCTCGAGCAGCAGCTGTTGGATGAAGTGCACACCACAGGTGGGTGCTGCGGGTGGGTGTTGCAGGTGGAAGTGTTGGGGCTCGTGAAATGGGCCAGCTGGGTGGGTGGGGATGCAGGGGACAGCAATGCTGTTCCCCATGCAACCGCTGCCCTTGTGTGCCCCGCCACTGAGTGCCAACCTTGCTGACTGCCCGCTGCCAGGCTTTGAGGCCTCGTGCAAGACGGTGTTTGTGATGGGCCTGCTGAAGCAGCTGGTGGCGGAGGGACACCGCACCCTGGTGTTCTCCCAGTCCCGTGTCATGTGAGCGGAAGAGCAGGCTCGCAGTCGAGCCCGGCGCTGCGGGGGTGTGATGCAACAGGCCATGCCTTTGGCCCCCCTGCTGCAACAGCGATCCAGCCACAGCGATTATGGGAGTTTTGGGGCATTGGGGTGCAAACTGCAACACTTTCCCCCACCTGCCGACCCCGCAGGCTCAACATCCTGGAGGCGGCGGTCAAGGAGGAGCGGTGGCGCTACTGCCGCATCGACGGCTCCGTCTCCAGCGCCGCAGGTTGGAGCCGCCAGAATGCACTGATGGGTGGCGCGGATGCTCATACACTGCAGTGGACTTGGCATGTCATGCCAATGGTCATGCAGATGCATGGCAGTGCACATCACATCTTCGTGGCAATGCTTGCTCACTGTTATGCTTTGCCTGCAGAGCGAGAGGCTCGTGTGCGCCAGTTCCAGACCTCGTCCTCCATCCCCCTGTTCCTGCTCACGAGCCAGGTGGGCCGCAGCTGTGGAAGCTTTGCCGTCTTGCATCAGCAATGCTGCCGCAGGGCAAGCTCGTGGTACCTGCAGCAGGAATGTTGTGCCTTGTGAGTGTCCAACCAACCGCCTGCTCCTGCCTCCATGGCTGGCGCGTTGCCCGCAGGTGGGCGGCCTGGGACTGACCCTGACAGCCGCCGACCGCGTCATCATCCTGGATCCGGCGTGGAATCCGTCCACTGGTGAGCTGGTGTGCCATGCTGAGCTATGCTGCGGCTTGCCAATGCCGCTGCACCGCTCTGGAGCCCCACAGCAGGTGTGTAGGTGTTCTGCTCCCAGCTGCGCCTGTCCTGCCCGCAACTGCACGGCTGCCCGCAGACAACCAGAGCGTGGACCGCGCCTACCGCATCGGGCAGACGCGCGACGTGGTGGTTTACCGCCTCATCTCCTGCGGCACCGTGGAGGAGAAGGTGCGCTAGTTGATTTCGGGGAGCTGGGTGGATTGGAACAACAGGCCTGCGCATTCGCCGTTGGCTTGCCTCACTGCCTTGCCTGCTTCCTCTGATGGCTGTCTTCAACCTGTCCTCTTGCCCGCTCCACGCATGCCCTGCAGATCTACCGCCGCCAGGTGTTCAAGGGCGGCCTGTCGCGCACGGGCATGGAGGAGGGGGAGCAGTTCCGCTACTTTGCGCAGGAGGTGCGCCCTGGGGTGGGATGCGATGACGGCTGGTGCGGCGTGCATGGCCCGGTGCCCTTCTGCATGGGACATGAAGTCTGTGCTCCGAAGACCACCGTCCATGCTGCTTGAAGTGTGGATTTTCGCACTCGCCCGTGCGCAGGAGCTGCGCGACCTGTTCCGGCTGGAGCCCTCGGAGTGCGAGTCGTCCAAGACGCAGCGCGAGCTGCACGCCATGCACGCGCACCAGGCAAGTGCTGGGCTAGTAGGTACTGCGCAGTTGCGTCGGCATTGGTGCTGCTTTCCGTGTGATATCAACGCTCACAGCTGCACATGACTGAGAGGAGTTGCTCAGGTTTTGCACGTTGCACTGATGGCTGGCCCGCATGCCCCCCTGCGTGCAGCGGCGGGAGACGCCTGAGCTGCGGGAGCACCTGAAGTTCCTGGAGAAGCTCGAGTGCTACGCAGGTGGGCTTCGGTCCATGTGTGTGGTCACAAGTAGGTGCTGTAGGGCATGGCCGCCAATATAGAAGAGCTGGTTGGGCCGCCTGTGTGCACCATGTGCCCAGCCCTGTGCTGAGAGGCATGCCTTCTGCCGCCTGCACCTGCAGGCGTGAGCGACCACGACCTGCTGTTCAGCAAGAAGGAGCGGGAGGCGCCTGCGCAGCAGCCCGGCTCCTTTACCAAGCCTGCAGCCGCCAGCCGCAGCACCGCGGCTGCCGGCAGCAGCGGCCGGGCGGCTGGGGCAGGGTCCTCGCCTCGCAAGGGCGTGTTTGCCAAGACCGCCAGCCAGGGCTGGAGCGGCAGCAGCGAGCTGTCCGACTTGTTTGCCAAGCGGCTCAGCATTGGCGGTGGCGCCGGCGGCAGCGCAGCAGCTGCCGCGGCCGCGCAGCCGCCGGGCCCTGGTTGGGGCGGTCAGGGCGGGGCAGCTGCTGCTGCGCCTGCTGCGCCTGCTGTGCAGCAGCCCCGCCTGTCTGGTGGCGCTCCCTCCCGCGACCGCCTGCTGTGAGCTGGGCTGGGCGGGGTGGAGTAACTTGGTGGGACATGTGCGCCGCCAATTGAGGTTGAATTGTTCAGCCGACCTTCCCACATCTTGGCCTGCTTGCAAGCCCGTCCACCTAGTTATGCCCGCCAATTTGTTGGCCTTGCAGGGATCACGTTGAGGAGCTGGAGGAGGCGCTGGAGCGCAAGCGGCACCTGCTCACTCTGTCGGCAGGCCTGGCGGACGGCGGAGCACGGGTGGGTGTGGGACAGGGGAGCGCGGGTGCGTGAGGGACAGGGCGCCGCGCATCTGGTGTGAAAACAGCGCTCTGGAGTGACCACAGGAGGCTGCAGAAAGGCGGAGCTGCGGCCATGGGCAGCTGTAACACTCTTACCTGGGTACACAGCTGCACCCTTCCCTTGCCCGCCCCTGCCTGTGCAGGTGCGGCTGCAGATCACGGAGCTGGAGGCCGAGCTGGCGGCTGCCAAGCGCCAGGCGGCCGGCGATAGCAGCGGTCAGCCTGCCAAACCCGCCAGCATGGCAGGAGCGGCACTGCCAACCGGCGGACCGGCAGGACCGGTGCCCCCTGTGCCCCGGCCTCTGCTGGGCGGCAGCATCAGCGCAGCAGGCGCAGCAGGGGCAGCAGGCGCTGGTGGCGCTGGCGCAGGAAGGCGGGATGCTGATGCTGGCCAGGCTCAGCCGCCGGCTGGACCTGCTCCGCAAGTCGGTGCAGCTGTGCCTGCAGCTGCTGCACTGCCCCCTGCAGACAGCAAGCCCGCGGAGGTGGCAGCGCCTGCACCTCCACCCACCAAGCCGGCCGCCAGCCCGCTGCTGGCTCGTGTGCGCGACATGTTCTTCGGCAGCGGCAAGAAGGCTGCCCCACCTGCCGGAGGCAGCGCAGCGGCAGGCGCACAAGGTGTGGAGGGAGGCGGCCGGGCGCTGTCATTTGGCGGGCAGGCCGAGCCGTCCAGCGGCAGCGCCGGCTCTGTCATTGACCTGTCGGGCGGCGATGCCCCCTCCACCTCCTTCACAACCGCTGCCAGCCAGCAAACGGCTGCCGGGCCGCAGCCGCGGCAGGTGCTTGCACCTCGGGCGGACAATGGCGGCGGCAGCAGCGGCAGCGGATCCAGTGGTGGCGCCGGCCAGCCGGGCAAGGCGCCGCTGTCGCTGCGGGAGGTGAAGCACCGCCTGATGGAGACGCTGAAGGCGATCAAGGAGGCGGAGGGCGGCGGCTACTATGACCGGGTGCATGTGGAGAAGGTGCGCAGCGCATGACTGGCATGCAGAGGTGGTGCGGCGAGGAGGGGACTGCACAGGTTGCATGGCATGGCAGGACATACGCGCTTACTGCAGTCCAACCGTATGCTGACCAGTGGCCCATGCTGCGCTCTCTATCGCAGCTGCGACGCCGCGCCACCAAGCTCAACCAGCGGTATGAGGAGGCCAAGGCAGAGGCGGCAGCAGCTGCCGGCGCAGCTGCACTGCCCCGCTGAGCGGCAGGTTGCCGAGGCCTGGGCGGCTGGAAAGCTGCAGCGGAGCAGGAGCTTACCTGAAGTTTGTACCCCTAGATGTCACTTCTACACTCAACATGTATAGCGCTCATGCTTGCCTTGTAAATTTCAGAGCTGAACTGAAAATCAGACATGAATCCACCGCAGCGGCCAACCTGCTGCGCCGTCCCCGTCATACCAGTTTGGGCCAGTGTTTGCTCATCCCATTCCCCTGGCTCTCTAGTGCTGGTAGGCCTTCAGGCGACCAGACATGGGGCTGCGGTTTGGCAGGCCGCCACTAGAGGACCTCTACGCCCACTGCAGGCGCGCCCAGCCCCAGCCCAGCTGCTCAGCGTGCTTGCCAGACTTCAGGCATACAGCAGCAGCAGCCTGGTGCAGCGCCCCTGCCCGCAATTAGCAGAGGCTGCACAACTGCCGCCGCTGCCGCCGCCGCCGCCGACGACTCCTATTGCTTGCTGTGCCTTCCTGCAGGCGGCAGGCGGTGGCCAGGCAGGATGTGCATGGGGGCATCTTTGCCTTCCTGTGCTGCCTAGCCTGGCTGGGCCGCCTTGTCTGGAGCTGGTCGGCCCCGCTGCTGCTGCGCCAGCTGCCCCTGTTGCGACCGGTGGCGTACTGTGCATCCTGCCTCGTGCCTGCGGCGCTGGTGCTCTGGCACGGCCAGCACTGGTACAGCAGGTGGGCTTGCGCTGGCAAAGGTGTATGTTCGTAGCATACAGACTGCATGGCCACGGTTCGCGGCCAGCGCTTCCAATTCACTGAGGAGCATGCACCCACTGTTCCATTGCGCACCTCTCCTCCTGTGACACCACCAGGCGGCGCCCACGCATCGTGTTTGCCCTCCGCCTGCTGCACCTGGCATTGGCTGCGGGGCTGCGCTCCAATCTGGACCCGCTGCTGGTCTCCGACGACAGCGCTGAGCCTGCTTGGCGCACGCTGGGCCGCCTGCTGGTGGCCTGCCGATTCGTCCCGCTGCTCGTCAGCTGCCTGGGCTTCCAGCTCGCGCCCGGCCCCTCGGCAGCCCTGCAAGCCGTCACCGCCATCTTCGTCCTGCAGCACGCACGAGACGCCTGCGCATCGCCCTGCATGCAGCAGCCCGGGCCGCAGGACAACCTGGCCAGGTTGGTGCAGGGGCCGGCTGGCGGGGAGCTGGGCAGGCACCGCTTGTCTCCTGCCATCTACTTCACACCTCCATCCATCGCACTTCACAAGCATCAGCCGCCTTCCTGGCCACACTTTGTTTACCGCCATGCCTCCCCTGCAGGATGGCCCGCTTTCTGGGCTCTGCCTGCCCCTCGCTCACCCCCAGCCCCATGCCGGCGGTGGACCTGCCGGCAGGCGCAGACCCATGCATGCCCCTTGCGGTGTGGGTGCTGGTGAGGCTCGTGCCATGCAGCAGCCACTGAAGCAGGCTGCTGACGCTGTTACTGTCTGCGGCACATGCATTGCATGCAACTGGTCCTTGCCTGGGGCACCCAACTGCCATGTCCTCAGCTCCTTTGCTGTTGGCGCAGCGCTTACCCAACGCCTCACATGCAAACCGCCCCTGCAGGGCTGCTGGCTCTTCCTACTGCCCACCCTCCTAGTGGCGCTCATGGACGCGCGAGCCCGCCGCGACTTTGCGCTCAGCCTGCCCACCGGCACGCTGCCCCCCGCTGAGCGCGCCTGGTGGCTGGCCCTCTGCCTGCCGCCGCCCTGCCTGGCTGTGCTGCTGGGCATGCCGCCGCTGGCCATGGCGCTCTGGCGCTTTGGAGCCCTGGCGCTGGAAGCTGCGCGTGCATAGGGCAAGCAGCAGCCTGCCGGGGGCCACGTTTGTATTGTATACGCCCTGCTTTGCACCTACCCAGATATCGCCATTGTGATGCATTGTTTTTAGTTTTTGACTCTACGTTGCCCAGTTTCGAGCATCAGCTGCACAATGCCCTTCCCTGGGCAGCCTGGCATGCTTTGTTTATGCCGGCGTGTCTCTTCCGTGCCGTGTCGCATTCCCAAGTAACGGCAGCAGCATCCCAGCTTCCTTGTTGGCGCCCTGTTGCTCTCTGTTCTCTCTGCATCGTTCGAGATGTCCCAGGCGGGCTACTGCAGTGCGGACACATCCCGCCTTGCTGTGTCGCCTCCCCTCCTGCTGCCGCCGGGCAGCATGGGCTACATGGGCAGCATGGGCTACATGGGCAGCATG
>VIYQ01003977.1:0-11103 GCA_009928355.1 Chlorella sp. CH2018 | reverse complement strand
GGCTGCAGAGGAAGGGACAGGAGGCGAGGAGATGCGTGTGAGTGAGCGAGTATGCCCATGCCGCGACTGCGCTGCAGCACACAGTGCGCGGTGTAGTGCAAAGCCGGCAGTGGCATGCTGGAGAGCACCACCGCTGTGTTTCACAGCCGCAGCTTGCATGTCGGCAGCTTGCACGGCCGCCGCACCTGAGCGAGGGCTCTGGGCTGGAGGGCCGCTGGGACTGGCTGCCAATCTTCATCCGCGCGTTGACCTGGGGGATGCAGTGGAAGGTGTAATGCAAAGCAGCGTCGATTCCGGTCCTGCGCCCTGCCTTCCTTCGTCCAACGCCAGGCTAGTGCAGCTCAGGCTGCAGTCCTAGTCCAAGAGCGGCGGCATGTGTGCATCTGGCTGTTTCCGGCACTGCCGCTCACCACGGCGCCGCGGCGGATGATGACAAAGGGGCAGTGCACGTTGGCCTTGACCCACGCGGACACTGCAGCAGCGAGAGCAGGAGGGAGGCAGCCGGCCTGCGCTTGTGGCCTGCCAGTCCGCAGCGGCAGACATGGACGGCTGTTGAGAATGGCTGCCAGGCTGGTGGCAACCCAACAAATGCATGCCGGGACCCCACCCCAGTCCTGCCAGCCAGGCCCTTTGCGGACAGCAGGCCCCTGCACAGCCCGCGCACCTGACGTGATCTGCAGGCCCTTCTGCAGCATGTTCTGTGGCCACTGGTCTGCGCAGCAACGGAAGCAGAGCCATGGCAGGCGGCAACGTCACTACCTGCTTGGCTGCCAGCAACCATGGGTGGCCCCCACCAACAGGCAGCCACGCTCCTGTGTTGCGGCAGCCAGCTGCTACAGCCTGCTTCTCCTCCACGGCCCCCCTGGGGCCACCAACACGCCGTTTCACTCCATGAAATGGGTGCATCTCATGACCCCTTGCACCTGCACCACTCCTCACCGGGGATGACCAGCACGTCCACGTGCTGCTGCGCCAGCCAGACTGCAATGTTTTGCTTGATACCGCCCTCCAGTACGACCGCCTTGTGCGGGTACTTCACCAGTGCGGTGTCCAGATCCGGGACCAGAGGGCCGCCCACCTGTGGAACCAGTGAGCGGGGTGACAGAGAAGCAGGTGCTGCATGTGAGGCTGGTAGGCCACGGCTGCCTCCCATGCCTGTACATGCGGCTGCGTGCATCACACCAGCACAGGCCGCTGCCCGCATCGCCACCGCTGCATGGCACCACCTTCCCCAGCCTGCCCACCTTCCAGCGGTCGTCCTTCACGTCATCCTTGCCAACCTGCAGACAAGGGGCCGCAGGGCTGTAAACTAGTGGAGCAAGCGCCTGCCACAGAGTTGAGTAGGCGCAGCCAGCGGCCGGTACCAGTCCCTCCTCCCACCCCCCACGCTTGCCTTGACAATGAACAGCTGCTCGTTGGGGTCGAGGCGGCCATCCGGCCCCCGGCGCAGCAGGTACTGCTTAGCCCAGTTCCAGGTGTAGAAGGTGCTGGCATGGCCCCAGCTGTGGCAGACCAGCGCCACGCAGCGGCTGCGCGGGCCGCCGCCGCCGGCGCCCGGCGAGGGCGACCGCGCCGCGCCCTCTGGCTGCGGCGATTGCGCCATCCAGCCGTGCTGGCCTAGGGATGAGGTGGCACTGCTGGGAGATGCTGTATCCCTTGGCAGTTAGCAGCCTGCGGAGCTGGGGACGGGGCGGACTTGCATCAAGGCTGCGACCGAATCCGGGCGATGGCGGCGGCGGCGGCAGGGACGGCGCCGGCTGCTGGGCGCTGGTGCCGGCTGCCAGCATGCCGCCCTGGCACATGCACTGGCATGCGAGACTGCAGGACAGCGGCGGGGCGCTGGGCCCTGCCCACGACAGAGGGCCCTGCCCAAGCAGGGCGCAAGTGCGGCGCTCGAGCACGGCCTGGACATGCCCAGTACTTGCTAGTCACCTGGATCGCCTTCGACAGCCGGGGGGCGCTTGCTGGCGCGGGTCCGTTTCGGGGCGAGGTGTTGAGCGTGGGATGGAGCGCTTGGGCGTGCTTCCCAGATTGTTCATATGATGGCCTGGTCATGAGCACGTCCGCTGCGGGGTTTTAAGCCCCCCTGCCCCGCCCATTTGCGCCACCTGGGCTCTGGCCCAGCTTCTCCCTGCAGGCTGGGCCAATTGCCCCACTCTCCGTTTCAATCACTTCCCGAGCACTGCCAGATCACGCTGATCGAGCCCATTTCTCAAACGCAGTCATGCTGGCGGCGGGCCGCCTGGCGCCCGCAGCGGCGCAGCCCGGCGTGCTGACGCACTGCAGGCGGCTGCAGCATGCCCGCCTCAAGCTGATCTTGCCCCAGCGGGCGCTGGCGGCGGGCAACCCAGCCTTCTCCCCGCCTGCCGCCGCGCCCCGCACCGCGGCCCCCGGCGCTTTGGCGGTGCCGCGGCCGTCCAAGACCACGCCCCGCCCCTGGCGCTGCGGCGCGGTGCAGCAGCTGAGCACGGCGGTGGTGGACGCCGCCGTCGGGCGCCTGGCGGCCGCCGCCGCACCCCTGCGCGTCATCGGCCCGGGCGAGGTGCACCTGTGGTGGCTGGACCCTAAGAAGGTGGGTGGCAGGGCCATCAGGCACAATCTGGCCAGTCGTTGCGGCGGCGTCGCGATCTCGTCGTGCGAGCCCACACAATGCTGACCCCGCCACGCTGGCCCTCGCCCTCTGCAGGCCGGCGGCGCCGCAGAGCTGGCCCGCTGCGCCGAGCTGCTGACCGAGGAGGAGCTGCAGTACTGCGGCACCACGGGGGAGGAGGGGGTGCAGCGGGAGCGCGTCCTGGCGCGCGCCCTCGTCAGGTGCGGCGGGCGGGATCGAGGCCGGGTTGGTCGCTCTTAGGCGGGTGCTGGCCACCGAGCGGCTAGTGCTTGCACGCTCCTTCCTGCTTGCGCAAGCTCTTGCAGCAAGCACCGCAGCAAGCAGCGCTGCTGAGACGCACTGCTTCTGCTGCCACCTGCCCCACCTGTGCCGCAGGTCCGTGCTGGCGGGGTACCTCCCCGGCTCCCCGCACCCCCGCTCCCTGGTCTTTGGCCGCAACATGCACGGCAAGCCCGCGCTGCTGGGCCCGCACACCACAGCGGGCGGCCACCGCCTGCGCTTCAACCTCACGCACACCGGCGCCATGATTGGGCTGGCGGTCACAGGTGGGCGGGGCGGGCAGGTTGGGGGTGGGTTGAGGTTGGAGGCGACAGGCTTTCGTGATAGATGTTGCTGTGCCGGCCTGCTGTGCTGCCTTGCTCGCTCGCCCTGTGCTGCCCCTTGTGCATCCATGTGTTCTCTGATCGACTGAATCACGCCAATTCTGGAATGCTGCAGTGGAGGGCCTGGTGGGTCTGGATGTAGAGGGGTTGGAACGGCGCACGCGTGGCGACCCCATGCGCCTCGCCCGCCGCCGCTTCTCGCCCCAGGAAATCGCCGACCTGCAGGGTGCGCCCTGGGAGGGTGCTGCATGCTGTATGTTGTGGCAGTGGTCGGGCTCTGGCAGCACCACAGCAAGATCCAGCTGGCTGGGCGCAGTTGTGCCAACGCTGCACAGCTTGCAACCGCCCCCTTGCACTGAATCCCCCACCCCACCCACACTCTTGCCCTGCGTCCCTGCAGCCTGCCCCGACGACGAGGCGCGCACCGCCTACTTCCTGCAGCTGTGGACGCTGAAGGAGGCATACGTCAAGGCCCTGGGGCGCGGCATCTCTGCGCCGCCCGGCCTGCGCTCCTTCAGCTTCCGGGTGCAAGCCAACGGCCCCAACAGCAACGGCCGCGGCAATGGCAGCAGCCGTGACGTGAGCAGCAGCGGCGACAATGCGCAAGCTGCCGCAACCAGCAGCAGCAGCAGTCTGGATGGCGACTGCGAAGGCGGCCGCTGCGCCGGCAGCCCACAGCAGGACGCACAGCAGGCGGTGCAGCAAGGGGCATCCCCGCCTGCCGCCGCCTGGGAGGGCCAGGAGCAGCGGCAGCCCAACGTGCCGCAGCACCTGGTTGTGCAGGCTCCAGAGCTGTGGTATAGCCTGAGCAGTGGCGGCGGCAGCGGCAACAGCAATGGCAGCAGCCTGGGCAGCGCTGGCGGCAGCATTGGCAGCATGAGCAGCCTGGTCAGCGCCAGCCTTGACTTCCTGCCCAGTGCTCAGGAGTCGCGGCGCTGGCAGTTTGCCCTGCTGCAGCCGGCGCCGGGCCTAGTCAGTGCGCTGTGTGTGGAGCGGCGCCTGCTGGCGGCTGGCCACTGCGCGCAGCACGAGCAGGAAGGCATGCGGCTGGTCAGCTTTGAGGCTGCTGGGCCTTGGGGCGGCGTGGAGCAGCCGCTGAACACGCAAGTGCTGGCGGTGGGGCAGTACGATCCCGCCTGAGCCGCCGGCCCAGTTTGCTGCCCGATAGAAGATTGAGCCCAGTGAAGTGCAGACTGTTGGCTGGGGGTTGCGTAATACGCGTGCAGCCGCCCCAGCCACGCTGCCGCATGAGAAACTCTTAATGCGGCAGCCCTGAGTTGTCACACTCTCTCCTGTACTGCCCTGTCCACCTCCCTCTCCTCCCCTTCTTGTCTGCCCTTTCTGTCCTTTCATCTGCCACAGCCTGTACGCTGCAATGCTGTACACCTCTCTCTTGTGTATCTTTGCCCAACCTGCCTCACGCTTTCTCATCCCTGCTGTGCGAATAAGGTGTGCATCACATCACACCGTGCGTGCGTTCGTGTCGACCCTCTGTCCCTCCCGCCTGACATGTCTGCGCATTGTCCCCACCCAACTCCCTTGTCCTCTCACCCAACTTCCTCTCCCCAGCTTGCTCTTCCTACTCCCGGCTCCTGCTGCGAAGAGTGCAGCCAGCCACACACGCAAGCGATTGGAATGACACATAGGAAGCCAAGGCGGCTGCCGAATTCGAGAGACATTTGTAACAAACCAGTAGGTGCGCCACGAGATAGGCCAGTCAGGAATGGGGTGGGTTGCAGAAGAGATTGGGTTCATGCGCATGCACGATGCGCCGCACCAAGCTGAGCCTCCCCGCTCAGGCGCCCTTGCTGTGGCTGCCGGCGCCCTCCGCTGCTGCCTGGCTGCTGCTGCCGGCCTGGCCCTGCCGCATGCGCGACATGGCTTCGCCCAGCCGGGAGAAGGCAGGGAACAGCTCCTCGTACAGCGTCCACAGCAGGGCGGTCTGCAGCGTGCGCTTGACGACGCGTGGAGCGGCCCCCGACAGCAGGCCCCGCACGCCATGCTCAGCCATGATGTGCCGGAAGATGCCCAGCGTGGTCTGCGGTGCAGCTGCAGCCGCTGCTGCGCCTGCCGCGCCCGCTGTGGCAGTGGCCAGGTTGAGCTGCATGCGCGTGCGGATGACGTCTGCCGGCTGGGTGAGCACAGTGGCGGCCACTGCTGCCAGGGTGCCAGACACAAAGTTGACACCCATGGACGGCCGCTCGCTGTCGCCCTTGAGCTGTTTCTGTTGGGTGCAGGCAAGCGGGGAGGGGCGGGGAGATCTGTGATGAGCAGCACGACAGCTCAGGCTGCAGGCCAGCGCAGCAAACCAGCAGTCGGCTGTCAATCACAGCTGCTTCGCAACAAGCCGTTCAAGCACTGCGCACCAGGTGCCTGCACCCACCTGCAGCCGCGTATAGAACATGTAATAGAGCGCTGAGAACGGCGCCTGGGAGAGGGCTGTGGGGCCCAGCCCGGCATACAGGCCCCGCACACCCTCATGCCGCCAAATGCTGCTCAGCGCGTGCAGCGTGCCGCGGTACGCGTGCCCGCCTGCGGATAAATGGGGGAGAGCAAGCGGTGGGTGCGCAAGGCAAGCAGAGGCAGCCTTGCAACAAGAAACAGCGGGTGCGCTGGGCAGGCAGTCGTTGGCTGCACACGACAAAGCCAGGAGGATCCCTACCAAGCTGCGACCCGCACCCACCTGCGCCGCTGTATTCCATGCGCGTCTTGACTATGGTGAAGGGGCAGGCCGCCACGGCCGCCAGCGTGCGCGACAGCCCACCTGGCAACCGCGAACGGAGCGAGGCATGCTTGTCAGCAGGGCTGCACATGGCGCGCCTCCACAGCAGCATTTGCTAGCCCGGCAGTCCACGGACAACAGGGCCGCTACACCACCCACCCACCTGTGATCATGGCACCCATGGCGCTCATGGCAAGTGAGCCGTCGGCCTGCCGCTGCTCAAACAGGGGCTTCACGCTCTCCTGCGGAGTTGGAGCAGCGGGCCGGCGGCAACGGTAAGCCTCACGGGGTGCAGTGCCGACTTGTCCTGCCTCGGAGCCCTGGCATGCCAGCCATTTATCCAGCGCGAAGCATGCAGAACCACCCTGCGCCAGGCAAACAGAATGCACGCAACGGCTGGCGTGAGCAGCCCCACTCCAAGCATCAGCACGCCCTCACCAGGATGAGGAAGTGCAGGCCGGCGCCCAGGCCCAGCCGGATCACGGTGGGCTGCGTGCCGCGCCACAGCGTGGTCCACCCGCCCTGCCAGGGAACGGAGTGAAGTGCAGGTGGCGCCCTGGTTGGCTGACGGCAGCAAGGAGGCAGCAGCAGCAGCGGCAGCAGCACAGCAGCGGCAGCGGTCTCAAACACCCAGGACAGCCTGCAGGCCACCACACGGCAGGCGCAACTGGGCACCACGTCGGCTCACCTCTGCCATGATGGTGCGCATGGTGCCCACGGTGGACCGCATCACGCCATGTGCCAGATCGGCCTGCGTGGCAGACAAGAGGCACAGCGCTACTCGAGTTGCCCCTTGCAGTGCTCACAGACCATCCGCACACAGCCTACATGCTGGCTAGCAGGCATTGCAAGTGTGGCCACACCCAACAACAGACAAGAGGCGAGCCGCCAATGGCTCCTCTTGCCTGCATGCGCGTGCGAATGACGTCCAGGGGCTGCACTGCGGCCGACACGAGGGCGCCGGAAATGACGCCCGACAGCGCGGACGCCGCCTTGCTCTTTCCCTTCCTCTTTTTGCTGCCGCCATTCTGCTGCTGCTGCTGTGCGGACCGCTGCGACTCAGGCTGCGCCGCTTGGGCGGAGGCTGCAGCGCCCATGCCTGCCCAGCTGGTGGCAGCGACTGTGGGCTGCAGGCGGCGGCGGCGGCGGTGGCACCAGCGGGCTGCTTTGTGGTCAGTGTTGTCCAACTCTAGGTCACCCACAGTGTTTGTAGAACAGACCCACAAGGGGTTTGGTGCGGCAGGCAGGTGTTTGGGGCTGGGGAGTTTGCGATGCGGCTGTGGAGCTGGCTGCACACTGCGAGCTCGAGCCAGACGACTGACGGCACGATGCAGACGTGCTGAAGATGTGGGCGGGACTGCAGGAGCCACTAGCATTCCCTGCCCAGCTGGCCCTGTGCATGACAGTCGAGGAGCAGGCTCGCCGGCGCCATTGCAGCGACCGGGCACTGATCGCGATTGCTGCTGTCTGCAGGCCGGGCGTGCTGGTGCAGCCCTGCGCCGAAGAGCTGCTGGGCCGGTGAGCGCGCTGCTCGATGGCGACTGGGAGGGCCGTCAGCGATGCTGGAGGCTACGTGGGGTGCATTGAAGCCGCCAGCTGGGGCCTGCCGCCTCTGCCAGGCAGCAACCAGCGGCGGCCAGCAGCGGCGGCGGCGGCAAGCGACTGCCTCCCCTGCCTCGCTGCCTTACACTCTCCGCCTGCCGCCCATCGCAGTGCGCAGCCTGGCGGCGGCTTAGCGCCATGTCACGGCAGCGCAACCTGCGCAAGAAGCCCACGCTCAGCTTTGATGATGATGAAGGGGAGGGCGAGGATACGCCAGCCATCCTGCCGCCGGCAGCCCAGGCAGCCAAGGATAGGAAGAAGGCAGCCCAAAAGCTGAAGCTCAGCTTTGGGGACGATGGCGAGGAGGGCGGCGCGCCCGGCAAGGCGGCAGGGCGGCCAAAGTCCAGCCTGCGTGCGCCCGGCACCGCGCCGCCGCCGCCCGCCGCAGCAGACGAGCGGGCCCAACGTGTGTACACCCAAATGTCGGGTGCAGGTGCGGCCAATGGGCGAAGTTGGTTATTGTGAGTGCTGCTGCACACAAGAGTGTATCGGTAGGAGTGGACTGCACCTCGTTCGCTAATGCCTGTCGTCACGTTTCTCTTGACGCCGTCCTCGTTGCCAAAGCTGGCGGTTGTCTGCTGATGTTTGCCAGTTCTGGGCACCCACCTGCCTGTCACACCGTTGAAGTCTGCCGCTTCTTCTCCTCCTCCCCCTCCTCACCGCAGGCGAGTACTCGGCGGAGCGGCTGCGTGAGCTAGCAGCCAACACCCGCAGCCTGCCCACCTCCAAGCCAGCCGCGGCCGGCGGCGGCGGCCCCCTGGGCGGCTTCAAGCTGTCGGGCAGCTTCAAGCCAGCAGCACCTCCCAAGGACGATCGCTTCCAGTACAACGTGAATGCAGCCGGCGTGGTGCGGCCACCCCCACCGGAGCAGCCGCTGGCCCGGCCCGGCAGCCGCGATGCGGCGTTGCCGCCACCCAAGGAGCCACCGCCGCCGCTGCCGGCGGCTGGCGAGGCAGCGCAGCAGCAGGCGGTGGCGGCAGCAGTGGAGGATGAGGAGGAGTCCGACATTCCTGATGAGGATATGATTGCATGGGCGAAGGCCAAGCGGGAGCGGCTGCGGGGCGCACACCTGGCACCAGACTACATCCCAACTGCTGCCGCGCCGCCGGGGCTCAGCAGGTGCGAGTGTGGTTGAGGGGTGGGCCTGGCTTGGTGGCAGAGATAGACGCAGCTTGCAGCTGTGAATGGGTGACAGCTTCGGCCAGCTGGCCACGGGGCACACAGTTGTGCCCTGCTTCACCCACCTGCCAAGCAGGCTGCGGGACAAGAAGAAGGCTGAGGAGGCGATAGCAGCGGGCAGCGGCTCAGAGTCAGAGGAGGGCGAGGATGAGATGCGCATCAAGTTCATGGGAGGCGGCCCCACTGCTGCTGCTGGCGGGCGGGGCGGCAGCCGGGCCGGCAGCCGGGCGGCAGCAGCGGCGGAGGAGGAGGGCGAGGATGAGGATGAGCTGTTTGCTCAGGAGCAGATTCGCAAGGGGATGGGCGGCCTGCTGGCTGCCGGCGGCCGCCCAGGCTCCTCTGCTGCGCTGGCCGCGGATGGCGAGGCAGCTGCTGGGGCGGCGGGCCGTCCCGCGGCGGCCGCCTTTGCCGCGGCGGGCGCCTCGCAGGCGGCGGCCATTCAGGCGCAGGCGGATGAGGTCATGCGCGCGCTGCAGGCGGGGCTGCAGCGCCTGCAGACCTCGCGGCAGCAGGCAGAGCGCAACTTGGAGCGCACGCAGCGCAGCCTGCAGGTGTGTGTGGCAGGAGGGGGGTGGGAGGGGTGCGCTGGGAGCTGGGGCGGCAGAGGGGGGCGTGAGGTGGCGTCATGCCTGCAGGGTGCAGCTGAAATCCTTCACGGCTAATGGCCGTCATCACCTGCAAGCTGTGTCCCTCCCGACTGCAGAGCTCCCTGGCGGGCATCACCCGCATGGAGGGCGACCTGGAGGCCGCCTCAGCCAAGTACATCTATGTGCAGAAGCTGCGCGCCTACGTGGCAGACCTGTGCCACATGCTGCAGGTGAGCCGTGGGGGCATGGCTGGGGTTACTGGGGAGCCGAGGTGGCGGGCTGGGGGGGGGGTGGCAAGGGCCAGCAGGGCCGGGCTGTGCTGCGTGTTGCTGTTTGTGACACAATGCTTGCAAGCGCGCCCAATTGGGCACACCTGCTTGCACGGCCGCTGCTCAGCCAGTTTGCACGCCCACGCGCCTGTGTTCTCTGCAGGACAAGTCGCCCATTGTGGAGGAGCTGGAGGATGCGCTGCTGGATCTGTGCGAGGGCCGGGCAGCCGCTGCCGCTCGCCGCCGCGCAGATGCCGACAGCGAGGAGACGCCGCCGGCAGAGGCGGCAGTGGCGGCTGCCACAGCCGTGCTTTCTCGCGGCGGCGATGCGGCGGCGGCCGCAGCAGCAGCCCGGGGGGCGGCGGATGCAGCGGAGGAGCGGCTGCTGGGCAAGGATTTGCCGGTGGACCTGGATGAGTTTGGGCGGGACATGAATGCGGAGCGCAAGGCGGAGCTGGCACAGCGGTGAGGAAGAGTGGAGGGCGGTTTCAATGCCCAGGGAGACGGATTGTTTTTGTGTGGAGGTTGTTAACGGTAGGAGAAGCCTGGCGGCTGCAGCCTGAGACTGCAGCCTGTTGTTGCACCACTTTGTTCCTGTTGTCGCGTCCCCCCCATCCCATTGCTCCTCAATGCCCTACCCCCACAGAGCCAAGCAGCGGCAGCAGCGTCTGGCGGCACTGGAGCGGCGGTTGGAGGAGGCAGCAGCCGGCGGCAGCGGGGGTCCTGCGGAGCCGCACCTGGGTGACGATACGAGCGAGGAGTCGGAGGGGGAGGCTGCCCACTTTGCCACACGGCAGGGGGAGGTGCAGGAGGCGGCGGATGCAGGTGGGTGCGTGGGTGCGTGGCAAGCGATGGGTGGGTGTGTAGCAGGCTGCCACCCTGCTGCCCTGCTGCCCTGCTGGGGCATGTGTGCTGCTGGCCTTGCCGTAAGCTGGTTGTTTTGAGTGGGCGTTGAGCTGTTGTGCACCGTGCTTGGTCGCTACTTCCAACTCCACAGTCTGGCTGCCGGATGTCACGCTCTGCCCGCAGTGTTCCGCGATGCGGCCGACGAGTACGGCAGCCTGCCTGCTGTGAAGCGGCAGCTGGAGGAGTGGAAGGCGCAGCAGCCGGGTGAGGCGGGCTGGAGTGTTCGACATGCGCAGGGCTAGGACCAGGGCTAGGACCATCCACACCCGGCTCCCTTGTGGTGGTGCCCTGCTGGACCATGGCTGGCTGGCAACCACATGTTCTGACAACCCTCGTGACATCTTCCCAACATGACCTGGCACACCTGCCCTTTGCGTTGCCCCCCATGCAGGCGCGTACCGCGATGCCTATGTTTCGCTGTCCGCCCCCGCCCTGTTTGCGCCCTTTGTGCGCCTGGAGCTGCTCAAGTGGCGCCCGCTGCACGGCGGCGAGCCAGGTGGGTCGCATGAGCTTCCAAGCGCAGCTACGCGAGAGCTGCCACATCGTGTGTGCTCCAGTGTGTTTGTGCTATGCCAACAGCCACCCTCTCACTCCCTCCTCACCCCTCCTGCCTCCCCCGTGCCCA
>VIYQ01003968.1:0-36854 GCA_009928355.1 Chlorella sp. CH2018 | reverse complement strand
CCCACCCTCCCCTGCAGGACCCTTCCAACCTGCAAGGCCTGGACGACCTGCCGGAGGAGTACCAGGACAAGGTGCACGCCACCTTTGAGCACCCGTGAGTGCTGCTGCGCCGTGTTTGCCGATGGAGGGTGGGAGGAGGCAGCGGTGGTGCATCTGTTTGATTGAACGAGCTGTCCTCTGCTGCCTGGTAGCAGCATTCCGGCCTAGCATGCCATTGCTTTCGCACCACACCACACACGGCAACTCAACAGCCCCTTCCTCCTCCTCCTCCCCTTTCATTCCCTCAGGCCCGCACCCAAGCCACGCAAGCAGAAGAGCAAGAAGACGGCCGAGGAGGGCGACGGCGAGGAGGCGGCGACGGTGGTGGCGGCAGCAGCGGCGGCCGGCGGCAAGGGCAAGGGCAAGCGCGGCGGCGCGGCTGTGGGCGACACTGTGGATGCCGAGCTGCCGCAGGCGGCGCCCATGGAGCAGCCGGCGCCCGACCCGCTGGTGGGTGCTGGGTGGTGGGGTGGGTTGTGAAGGGCGTTGCTGCCATTGGCATTGCAGCTGGGTGCTTGCAGGTTGGAGCAGGAGATGCCCGCTCAGCTTCTACCTGCCTTCTGCCGTCCGTCAAACCCTCATCACCCGGTCAACTCTTGTCCCCACCCCACCTTCCTCTCCTCCCGCTCCCGCTCAGGAGTACCTGCGCGACGACCTGGGCCAGATGCTGGGCCTCATGATGGGCGGTACGCTGCCGGAGAAAGTGCAGCCATTCTTCAGCGCCAACGGGTGCACAGGGTTTAACTGCTCAGCCTCCTGCCTTTCAAGGGTGGCAGACTGCTTAGTGATAGTGTGACCAGCTCTGTGTTAGGAAGGTGCCGCCCCTGCTGTGGCTCAAACTGGTGCAGCGCGCTGCATTCACAACATGGTACCGTTGCACCCACCTCACCTGTGCAGCGCGAGCCAGGGCCGGCTGTCGGTGCTGATCAGGTGCGCTGCACTCCTTGATCCTTGATTGTCCAGCAGCAAGGTGTCCTGCTCTGGCTCTCAACAGTGCTGCTGTGCAGTGCCCAGCCAACTACTCGCCATGTTGACGCACCTCCTCTCCACTGCTTGATACCTGCAGCCAGCTGCAGCTGACGGGCGTGCTGGCAACACCCTGGCCGACACCCGCGCACGACCTGCAGATGCGCTTGAACTTCGAGGCGGCGCAGGTGGGTGGGGGGTAGAACTGAAACGAACTCTGTAGAAAGCTACGCAGCTGCCCTGGCACCTCAATCTGCGTGCCTGCCTTTCACGCTCCCCTCCCTGCTGCTACCCCCTTGGGCAGGCGGCGCAGGGTGCGGCAGCAGCCAAGAAGAAGGCCAGCAAGAAGCGCCGCACCCGCCGCCCACGCGGCTACGACAGCGACGAGGACTGGCCGTGAGCGGGGCGGGCGGGGCATGCCTGCGCAGCGGTGCCATCGGCGGCGGCTGGCAGGAGCGGTGGGGAGCTGCAGGCGGGATGTGCAGACATCGAGAATGATGCTAACTGTAATGAGACATGACCGCTGTGTACCATATTCATTTAGTGTATTCTGCCACCCATACATGCTGGTAATTTATGCTGAGCTTTCGCCTGCAAGAGGCACCCGCGGCCCAGGGCACAGGGGCGCCGCATCGCAGCGCCGCCATCATGCCGCCGGCCTGCCTGCAGGCCTCGCTGATCAGCCCCGCTCAATCCAAGCTTTTGTATCGTGTGTGGGCTCGCCTGCAGAATCTGCAGCTGCTTGTTTGCAGCAGCAGCCCGTCAAAACCCTGCGAGAGCCTGAGCGCTGCGCTCGGGTTCTGTGCCTCCTGGTCGCGTTGCTCGAGCCTCTGGGCCCTCCCGGGAGCAGCAGATCGCTGCAGGTGGGCAGGGTGCCGCCATCGCCCTTGCTGCCTGCCCTGCAGCAGGCGCGGGGCTGTTGGTGCGGTAGAGGATGCCGTGCCGAGGCAGACAAAGAACGCAGCCAGTTGCTGTTACAGGCATTCACCGCCGCCGCCGCCGCCGCTGCCGCTGGCCGCCGTCGCTCTGCATTGGAGCGCCGCAAGCGGCAGCGGCTGGCTCCTGCTGGCCACGGATGCATGCACATAGTTTGCCTGGCACTACTGCGTTGTTCTGATGCCTGGAGGCTCCACTGCTTCGAGATGCGCCCCTACATGCCTGTGCAGGCGGCATGGAGGGGCAGGTTGAGGAGCGGCCGGAGGTGGAGGCCCCGCCACAGATCCAGGCAAAGCTTAGCACATGAGCTGCTCGAGCAGCATTGCAGCATGCCGGCGCAGGTATTTCCCAAACATCTTGTTCGGACGTTGCACAGCAGTCGTACTGCGTGCCGTGCAGGAGGCGGATACTGCTCAGAAGCTGCGCAGGCTTCACAAAAAGGTAAGCCGCAACTGCTTCTGCTCACCTGTTGTTCTGGCCTGAGACAATCCAGCTGCACAAGAGATTGCTCTACTAGCTCACCACCACTGCAGGCGGCAGCGGCTGTCGAAGGAGACTCGCCGGCCAGGCAGCGGCGTGAGGCGGCAGACGACAAGCCCAAGAAGAAGAAGAAGGTGGGTTGCAAGTTGCCTGCAAGCCAGCAAGGCAGGCTGGCTGGCCTGGCTGACTTGTGGTGTGAGCTGCTGCATTGGCATGCTCATGCGCTCCTGCCTGGCGGCCCCCCTTCACCTGTCGGCACCCCTACTTGCCTCTGCCTCACCCACCCGCAGCGCAAGGTGCGCCGCGAGTCTGCCGCGGAGTGGGACCTGCCGCCGGCTGGGCAGCGAGCACGGCGGGCCGACCCGCTGGAGCCGTACCGGCAGCAGCTGTAAGCTGCTGATCACCAAAGCATGCACATATGCGCGTGTGTTGTTTGAGCTGTGCACTTGACTCAAGTGATCACTTGTGCTGCGCTGAAGGCATCTTGGTTGCTGGGCATGCTTCAACGATTGACGCACTGCCTGCCGTTCTGCCCTCGTGCCCTCCGCCCCTGCAGGAAGGAGTACTTGATGGAGCGGTTCCGCCAACAGGCAAGCCGCTCGCCAGCCATAACAAGGGCAGGCAAACCGGCAGGCAGGTGCCTGCCTGTCTTCCTGCGCCGCTGCACCGCCCTGTTTAGGTTGCGAGTGCGCAGCATGCCTCGCTCCTGCCCTCCAGATGCCCAAGGAGTTTGATGGCTACTTCAAGCGCGAAGACCCCTGGGAGCTGGGGCCGCTGATTCCTCACCTGCAGACGGCGGGCGTGCTGCCCACCCCCTGGCCAGCGGCGGCTGAGGAGGAGGAGTAGCCGAGGGAGGAGCCGCCCAGGCGGCGGTTGGCTGGCGGGCGTGCAGCAGCGTGTCACTTCGCCCGTGAGGCGTTTGCCTCAACCTGCCTCGCCCGCACGTGCATGCGGTTGGTGAAGGCTAGCTGTAAAGCTCTAATCTGACTGAAAATGGGCTTGAGAGGCAAGGTGGGCAGGCGTGGGCGTGGTGAGTGGCAGTGGCGGCAGCGAGTGACGGCAGCCAGGTGCGGCAGCCGCATGGGAGCGGCGGAGGTTGGGGTGAAGGTGGACCTGCTCTCGCTACTGTTGCTCGTCATCAGCTTTGCTGGAAGTCCCCTCACGGGGGCTCCCGTGACTCTTGGACCGACTCAAACCGCCCACACGCCCTTCTGCGTCTCTGGACACCAGCCGCTCGGCGTGCCTGCCGACGCCCAGCCAGGCAAGCCAGGCCGTCAATCACGGCCTTGGGCGACCCGCAGCACCTCCACTGCTGCCGCCACCGTCGGCTGCCGCCCTGCGCCAGACACTCCGCCACTCAACCAACCCGCCTGCTCCTCTGCAGGAAGGCGCGCGATCTGGGCGCCATGTCGCGCCAGCTGGTGTGGCAGCCAGTGGCGTGCCCCTCGGAGGGCTTTAATGCGCCCATCGGCGATGTGTGCCTCTCGCTGTGGAGCGGCAGCCGGGCGTGCCTGCGCACGCTCGGAGGCGACCTGTTGAAGAAGAGGGTGCGATTGGGCTTGGGCTGAAGGTCTCCGCACGTCTGGGCCCTCGAGTCGATGCAGGGGAGGCCTAGGCCAGCACCCATTTGGTGCAGTGCACATGCAGCACAAATGTATGCCCAGCCCCGGCTTGCGGGTGTTCATGCCAAATGTCTCACGCTGAACCCCTCCTGTTCTGCACAGGCTTTCATGGAGGAGCTTGGCCTGGAGGATGTGCCAGTACGCTCGCTGGTGGCGGTGCAGCGTCGGCCAGATGGCGGCTGGCAGCAGCTGGGCGCCATCAACGAGATGGTCAGGCAGGCGCAGCAGCAGCAGTGGCAGGTGCCAGCAGCAGTGGTGCCGGCAGCGCCAGGCGGCCAGGTGATTGACCTGACGGTCTCCCCGCCGCAGCAGGGCGCTGCCCCTCCTGTGCCAGCGGCGCCTCCGCGCAAGCTGATTGATCTGACGGGCCCCGAGCAGCCAGCCGCCGCACCTGTGGCGGCGGCGCCGGCAGCGCAGCCCGACCCACAGCTGGTGGCGGAGCGGCAGGGCAGAGTCCAGCCGTTCCGGCCGGAGCCGCAGCACCCTCGGCTGGCTGCCCCGGCACCCGCAGCGGTGCCACTGCCGCCGCCCGGACTGGTGCCCGCTGTGCCGCCGCAGCAGGCTGCCATGCCGGCAGCGCCCGCTGTGCCTCCACACCCCATACCAGCAGTGCCTGCTGCGGTTCCGCCACAGCTGCCGCCAGCTGTGCCCGCTGTGCCGCCACAGCCGGCACCACCAGCGGCTGCCCTGGCGCCGCATCCGCCTGTGCCACCCCGGCGGCCTGCGTTGGGAGCCCAGCAGCAGCCGGTGGTTCGGGCCCCTGCACCTGCTCACCGCCCAGCAGTGCCGCCGCCACAAGGCGGACCTGCAACACTTGGGCAGCAGGCCCACGGCCGCCGCATTGAACAGGTCCCGTGGCAGGAAGTGCGTCCAGCGCCGCGCCCGGCACTGGCACCCCTGGTCATCCCTCCAGCCCACTCCCCAGCCAACATGGCAGCCCCCGCCCTGCTGGCGCAGGCGCGCGGCAGCTCCACCCGCCGCCGCTCCCTGCTGGCCTGCCCGGCCTGCAAGTCGGTGCGGCGTGGCGCCTCGGCGGCGGAGGCAGCCGAGGCGCTGACCTGCCCTATCTGCTTCTGCGAGGTGGACTCTCCTGAGCACATTCACATGGACTGCGGCCACCTCTACTGCAACCCCTGCCTGGCAAACTGCCTGCACGCGGCCTACCAGAGCGGCAAGCACCCCAAGTGCCAGAAGCCTGGCTGCGAGCAGGTGGGCGCGCTGCGAGCAGGGACAACAAATGGCTGGGGCATGCAGGTGCACAGCCCTGTGCAGCTTGAGGTGCCGTACGTGCGAACCATGCGGATTGGCCAGAGAGCTGCCCAAGGTTGAACCTGAGCCTGCCTTGTAGCCGGGCCCCAGATGTGGATCCTGCACAGCCACCACCACCCAGCCCACATGCCATCCTGAATCCTCCGCAGCTGCTGTCTGAGGAGGACCTGCAGCAGGGAGTGCTGGTGCTGTGCGACTGCCCCGACGTGCGCCAGCAGCGCTCCTCCGCCCGCCTGCCACCTCTGGACGACCCGTTTGCCGCCTACCAGCGCTTCACTGCCCTGGCCGCTGCCGCTGTGGCGCGGGAGGGAGGGGACCTGATTGAGTGCCAGCGCTGCCACTTCATGGTTCTGGCGGAAGAGGGTGCACCCGAGGACGCGCCCTGCCCCAACTGCCGCCGCGGCCGCCCGCTGCAGGAGTGAGGCTGGGTGGTGGGATGCACTGGGACGCACTGGGGCTTGGTTTGTTGGCTGGCTGGCTGGTGGTGCCGCATGTTTGATGCTGCCGGCTGTGCATGCAGGAACAGCCTGCAGACAATCCACCCAGCAGCAAGTGGCTGACCACGCCCCACCTCGTGCAGAGCGCGGCTGGCTGCGCAGCGCCCCCGAGGCATCCAGCAGGTGGAGGGAGAGCGAGTGCTGTACTGCCCATCCTGCGCCTTTGGCCCCCAGCAAAAGGCCAAGGTGGGTGCCGCCTGCTCTCTGTTCCATGGGAGAGGTTTGTGTGTGGCAAGTCGGAGGCAATTTGCGAAACGGACCCTCTGCATCCCAGTCCAGCGGCCCCTGAATGCAATCTTGCTCCGCCTTCCTGCTGCCAACTCACCCCGCAGTACTGCAACAAGCTCAAGTGCGGCGGCTGCGGCCTGCTGCTGTGCTGGTGCTGGGCGAAGTCATTGGCGAGCAGCGTGCCTACGACCACTTTGCTGACGGTGCGTGCCTTGCTACTTATCACGTCAAACTGACGGCGGCTGGTGCAAAGCGAGCATTCTCTGCAGTTTCTCAACCGTTGCGCTGGTCACCACATCGGTCGGTTGGCCGTTGTGAATCATGAGTCGTCACCCACCCTGCTCATCATGCGGAACATGCCGCCCCGCATACGCAGGGAAATGCCCGCTATACGGCCTTCCGGGGGAGCGGCCGGAGATGACGGCTGCTGAGCAGGAGGCTGCGCAGGAGCAGGCGGTGCAGCGGGAGGCTTACTATCAGCAGACCTGGGGCCTCATTGTGCACCCTGCTCACCGGGCAGGTGAGAGAAGATTGAGGAGTGGCCCGTATACCTTTGGAAAGGGTCGGAATGGAGGGTTGTACCTGCCCAGGTCTTTTAGCTGCTGCGCTACTGACCACCACCTGCCACTCAGTGTGCCCCTGCGCCTCTTCTGCCCGCCACCCTTGCACTTCCCTCTCTGCCTCGCACAGTGCAGCTACCCCCCCACCTGCCTCGCACCCTTCCGTTCTGTTGCAGTGCGTAGCATGCGGCGTGCCACGCCACCCGACATGCAGGCAGACGATGCGCTGTGGCAGCGGGTGCATGATGTGATGCACGGCCGCCTCGAGCGAGCCTTCAACGAGGTCACCGAGGCGGCGGCTGCACGGGAGGAGCAGCTGGCAGTGCGGCAGCTGCAGGCGCAGCTGCTGCCACGTGCTGGGGCGCTGCTGGATGCTGCCTGGCCGGGATGGGATGTGTGGGAGGGGGTGGTGGGTGGAGTGATGCGCGCGGTGGAGGCAGCCCTGACCCAGGCTGCCACAATGCGGCCGGCAGGCCGGCGGGAGAATGCGGTTGCACAGCAGGCCCAGCAGCCCGCACAGCCGGGGCAGGCAGGGCCCGCCGTTGGAGTGGCGCGTCCGGCAGAGCGGCAGCAGGCCCAGCAGCCTGCACAGCAGGGGCAAGAGGGCTTGGCAGATGGCGGGGCACCTGCAGTACCGACCCGCGCCAGTTGGCCGCCTAGTCTAGCGTGCACCGGTTGTTCTCTCTCTCCACCATGTCTGTTTAGTGGCCCTCTCATTCTTTCCCCCGGCCGTGTGGGCCACCCGGGGGCCTGTCATCGCATTGCGCGACAAACGGGTGTAAAGCCAGCCAGCCAGCCAGCCAGCACCAGAGCAGCAGCAGCCCCAACAGCAGGGACAGCTGGAGGCTGAAGGCTGGCTGCAGCGGGCGCTCCTTGTCGCTGCTGGGTGGGGGCGGGGAGGCCCGGTGCTGGGGGATGAAGCGCCGCGAGCTGTTGCGTGGCGGCAGGCAGCATGATTGAACTGCGGCGCTGAGACACCTTACTGCTCGATTTGCTTGGCCATGTTCTATGTAGTTTAGTTTAGACTTGAAAAGCACAGCAGCTCCGCAGAAGGCAAGGAGGCACGGCAGCGGCGGCCGCCCGCCTGGCGGGGTTCAGCATCAGCTGCCGCAGGGCGGCCCAGGGTCAGGTTTTCCCCGCTGCTTTGTTCGTTGCTTCTGGCGTACTACACCGCAAGCATGAGTGGCATCAGCATTCAAAACCTGACCGTGAATGCGCAGAAGCTGGAGGTGCTCACGGGCCTCCAAGGCTCGCCTCCTAACCAGGAAGACGAGCAGGGAGGCTTGGCTGCCACCAGCAGCTCTGCAGCAGGGCAGGGCAGCGCCCCAGCCACACCGCAGGCGCCGGCAGAGCGGTCCGATGGTGGCGGCGGCGGCACTGCGCAGCTCACCTGGCGCCTTCTGGGCGGCACCCCGCAGGTGCCGCCCAGCGGTGCCGCTGCCGAGCCGCCAGAAGGAGAGGGCAGCCCGCCCTACTGGGATGACAGCGGCCCCCGGCAGCCAGAGCTGAAGCAGGACAATCCAGAGTGGCGCCTGCACCGCACTCCCAGCAAGGTGAGCTCGAGGACAGAGGGCTCCAGAGATCAGATGATCGGAGATGGGGTGGGGTCCGGACCATCTGAGCATGTCCTGTCGCCGCATGCCAGCATGCGAACGCCACGTGCTCCCGGGACCAGACAGCTGTACCCCAGAGCTCCAGCAGCATGCGCCGGGTGCTTGTCACCGGAGCCTCTCGCCACCTGACAGGCGGTGCAAGCATCCTGAGCAACCTGGCTCTCTGCACACGCTGCTGCGCAGGCTGATGAGCGAGACAAGAGCACCCCAGATGGGTGGATCCGTCGGAACCCAGACATGATCCGCCTCACCTCCAAGTGAGGCGCGACCAGAGCATGCAGTGCATGCCCTCAAGCAACAGCAATTGGGGCGTCGTTCGACGACATCTACGCTTCAAAGCTGCTGCCAAACTGCACTGGCTGGTCCTCGCGCAGCCACCATGGCTCAGCCTTCGATGATTGAAATGCTCCTGCCCCCACCCGCAGGCACCCTCTGAACGCGGAGCCGCCCCTGTCCCAGCTGCTGGAGGCTGGATTCCACACGCCCACCGCGCTGCACTACGTGCGGTGAGCTGCCAGGGGCACCCAGTGTGTGCTTGCTTTGAGCGGCATGACGCTGGACGACAAGGGAGCATGCACAGTGTGCGGCACATGTGAAGGGCTTCAAGACTTGCTTCTCAGCAGACCAAGCCAGGGCGTGCATGGCAAGGCCCCCGTTCGCGGCTGCTCCGCCCGCCCATCACTGCTCGCCAATCCCACGCCTTTGTGCAGCAACCACGGCGCCGTGTCGCACATCCGCTGGGAGGAGCATCGCCTGGAGGTGGCAGGTGCGGGGCAATTGAGGGGTTTTGCAGGGTAGCGCCATCGGGTGCCTCACCCAGGTGACGGCACAGCTGCCGCCCTGGACTTGCTCTCCAACCGCCTTTGCAAGGAATCATTCCCTTGAGTCATAGCTGTTTCAATGTACGAACACTCTGACCCACCTCCCGCCCAAGCCTGCCCGCCAGGACAGGCCTGGTGGAGCGGCCATGCCAGCTCAGCATGGATGAGCTGGCACAGCGCTTCCCGCAGCACAGCGTGCTTGCCACGCTCAGCTGCGCCGGCGACAGGTGAGCAATGACTGCTGTCTTATGCGATGCAGGCTGCCTGCCAAAACAGAGCCACGCCCACCCTGCGGTGCACAAGCGGTGCTGCAATGAAGACGTGCATGCCGCATCTGGTGCACATGGCGTGTGGCCCCCGCTGTCTCATGGCTTCTTGCAGGCGGCGCGAGCTGCAGCTGGTGCAGCGAACCCAGGGCTTTGCGTGGGGCCACTCAGCCATTGCAACCAGCGAGTGGACTGGCGTGCCGCTGCGCCAGCTGCTGCTGGCGGCAGGCGTCAAGCCGGAAGCTCGATACATCCATTTCAGGTGCAAACTGATGGGGTCAGCCAGCCGGCCCGTGCTCACATGGCTGGGATGCACCTGCATTGAGGCACTGCAGCGCCACTTCCAATGCCTGCGGTCTTGAAAAGTAGCGCACTGCCTGGCCAACCAACCGAGTTGCAGCGGGCCCCAGGGTGAGGTGGCGGGCGGTGATGGCACGTACGCCACCTCAGTGCCGCTGTGGAAGGTAGGGCTGCAGTGTGTGAATCAGGTTTGAAGCTACCCCCACCCAGCTGCACCGCACTTCAAACTGCACGGTGCTTGACCAGCAATGCCTGCCTGGCCCTTGGATGCTGGATCATGCTTTGCCTGTTCCAAAAGCCCTGCACCGCCCATCCGGCCTCCCACAAGGTGCACAGAACTCCCATCCGAACCATGTGGGCCCGCCATCCTTCCTCATGCCCTCCGCCTTGCAGGGCCTGGATCCGTTGTCTGAAGTGGTGCTGGCCTGGAAGCACAACGGCCGCCTGCTGCAACCAGACCACGGCTACCCGCTGCGTGTGGTCATCCCAGGTGCGCCGCTGTGCCGCGCTGCGCTGCGCTGCGCTGCGCTGTGCATTGTCATTCCTTGAGTCCCGATCAGCCATGCCATGCGAAGCAGTGGAATGCGCCTTCCAACTTGGCTCGACGCATCTGACTAACACAGAGCTGCAATTGGCCTCACCACTGCAGGCTACATTGGTGGGCGCTGCGTCAAGTGGCTCACCCGGATCGAGCTGTCTGCAGGTGGGCAGGCACATGTGCATCTGGCATGCTGCGGCCCGGAGCAGGAGATGGCCACTGGGAAGCAGATGCATCTGGCCACCTCTTCTGCAGCCACCTGTATCCAGTATTGAGAGCCCGCCTGCTTCTGCTCCCAACCTCACGCTGCAGAGGAGAGCCACAACCACTACCACCAGCAGGCAAGGCCCGGCAGCTCACCCCATCACCTGGTTACAAAGCTCAGCTTGAAGGATTCTCTTGAGGAAGCTCTGGCAGTGGATAGTCACCTCGCAGCGGCCGCCATCTTGCAAGCACAGTTGTGTTGCTTCTGCCTCCGCAGGACAACAAGGTGCTGCCCTCCGATGTGGACCAGGAGCGGGCCAACAAGGAAGGTGGGCTGTGCTGATGTGGCATCTGAGACAGGGCGTCAAGAGTTTGTGCCACTTGCAGCGCATTAGGTTGTTGCCAACGATCAACTGGCTCGCAGACACACCCACCTGCCTGGCCCTGTGGCATTCGGTGGCTGAGGCCTGACCACTGAACCCAGGCAGTATTCATTATACCACGGACAGCAAGTTGCTCTCCACGCTCAATGCAGATTGGTGGAGCCGCCCGGAGTTTGTGTGCTACAACCTCAACATCGGCAGCGTGATTGCGGCACCAGCACACGATGAGGTGGTCACCCTGCCGACTGCCAGCAGCGGTGGCAGCGCCGGCGCCAGCAAGGGCGCTGCCGACGCTACGGCAGGCGCGACCAGCGAAGGGCAGCAGGACAGCGGCCAGGGAGAAGAGCAGCCCACCTACACACTGCGTGGCTTTGCGCACACAGGTGCGCCTGCACTTCGTAGCTGACCGGTTGCACCTAATCACGTGTGCCTGCCTTCAATGTGGCAGCACAAGCCCAGCGCTAGCTGCACTGGGGGTGTGTCGCACCCCTCGCTGCATTCCCAGCTGTTTGGTGGTGGTAGTGGCGGGTGTCAGTGAGCACAGAGTGCAGTCTTGTCGCATGCCGCCTGCTGCCCATGCGCCTGCTGCCCTGCCGCAGGTGCCGGCCACCTGGTGATTCGAGCGGAGCTGTCGTTTGATGGGGGCGCCAGCTGGCACCAGGCCCACATTGCGGAGCGCGAGCCAGGGGTCAGCGATTGGCTGGAAAAAGGCATCCACTTCGCTTGCGACGCCTGCTGCCAATCCTCTGCCAGATCCGACCGGGGCATACACTAGGGTTGAGGTTGCTTGCAATTTCCCAAGCAACCCAACCTGCCGGCCGCTGTGCCCCACCCGCAGCGCTCCGCGGTGGACCACAACTGGTGCTGGGTGCTGTGGAGCTGCAAGGTGTAGCCCGCTGGCATGCTGCAGCTGTTTGGCAGCCTAGCATGCACTTGTCCTGCTGGGCACCCACCCAATTGTGCAAGCCACTACCCTTGTTCAACCACTTTGCTTGCTTTGCTTGCCACAACGCAGGTGCCGCTGGCGCAGCTGGCAGAGACGGAGGAGGTGCGGGTGCGGGCATGGGACGACACGATGAACACTCAGCCAGAGAGGTGAGGGGCCGGCTGCAGGGAGTGCAGGCGCCGACCTGTTGGCTTGATAGTTGAGCAGGCTCTTGACCAGGGCGGGCAATCAGCAAGCGGCAAACTCACACTCAGGCTGCAAACGCTACAGCCATGGCTGCACCATGCGTTGCTCCTAACTGTCGCAAGCCTGCTCTCCGCGCTCCGCTCCCCGCCACGCTGCAGGCCCTCCTGGAACCTGATTGGCATGATGCAGAACAGCCACTTCATCGTCAAGGTCCGCAAGCAGGAGACCCCAGATGGTACGCGGCACTGTGTGAGGCTTGGTGGGAGGGCGCTCCGCATGCTGCGCCATTAGGCGTTTGCTTGCAATGCGAGCATCGCGGTTTGCATGCCTCCAGATGGTCGATGCTGTGTATTCTCCGAGCACCGCTGCTTACCTGCTACCTTTCAACCGTGGTGCCACCCTCCGCAGGCACCCGCCAGCTGCGCTTCCTGCACCCAGTGGCCAACGGGCGCGACCCTGGAGGCTGGATGGTTGAAGAGAAGGCGGCGGGCGGGGAGGCTGAGGGTGAGCACTGCCGCGCAAGGCCACCGCCGTTGCCTGGCATTCACAGCCGGAGGCAGCCAGCTGCATCTCTGCCATGCAACCTGCACACTACTCCAGCACTGTCCCTGCAAAGCTCACAAGTTGCCCCGCCCTTTTGCTGGCGACCCTGCAGGTGGCGCACCGAGCGAGCAGCTGGAGGAAGAGGAAGCGGCTGCCAAGGCGGGCAAGTCTTGGGACTCGCTTCGCTCCATTGGCTGGGATGAGGTGCGTGCTGCTGTCACAGGCGCGTGGTGCACTGACTGGCCTGCACCAGCGCTCCCTGTGCGCGTGTGAATTGTATGCGGGAGCCGCTGGCATCTGCCGGGCCGCAGGGCCCATTTGGCATGCCATGCTGTGCGCATCCGAGCAGCTCTCTGGCCCCCAACTCCCCTCACTCGCTCCCCACTGCCAGCCATCCCTATTCCTCCCTGCCCCCAGATCAAGCAGCACACCAGCCGGGAGTCGTGCTGGTTTGTGCGGGATGGGCGGGTGTACGACCCAACCAACTTCCTGGACAAGCACCCGGGTGGGCCCAGCGCCATCCTGTCCAATGCAGGTGCGAGCCACCATGTAGGCGCTCCCGGCAGCCTTGTCACGCTTTGTTGCGCTGGATGCTCCGGAGCATGTGGCTAGCTGGAGCACTGCACTGCTCAGCACTGCTCAGCACACCCTACACACGCTTCCCATGCTGCAGGCCAGGACGCAAGCGCTGAGTTCGACCCCATCCACTCTGCCGACGCGCGGAGCATGACTCTGGGTGTGCTGCACAATGAGAACGGCGCCTCAGCGGCTCAATCAGACGTGTCGCCCATGTTGAGATAGATTGACTTCTGTGATGGCTCTGTGTGTGTGTGCCGCTCAGTTGCAGCCTGACTCAGGTCGGGCCCGATCCTCTGCTTGCACCCATGCACCCATGCGCCCATGCGCCCATGCGCCCATGCATCCATACAGCCATGCCATGCCCCGCCACCCCCCTCAGACTACCTGATTGGCAAGGTGGAGGGCGCGGAGCCGCCCTTCAAGCCCGGCGGGCTCAAGCCTGAGGGAGGGGGAGAGCCAGTTGCAGCAGCAGCACCTGAGGCAGCTGGGCAGGAGGGGGCCGGCGATGAGCCGGCGCTGCAGAAGGGCAAGGTGCTCAAGGTGAGCACGATCGGCAGGAGAGCGCCAGCAGGCTGGTGCCGTGGTGCAGGTGTTTCAACAATCGGGGAGGGGTTGGATGGCAAGGAAGTTCGGCTGCGCGGGGCGTGTTTTGTACGAACTGCCATGTCTACACAGGCCCGCCTGACTGAGAAGGAGGAGATCACTCATGACACTCGCCGCTTCCGCTTCGCGCTGCCCCGGGAGGTGAGCCGGCTGGGTCTATGGTGCTGCCAGGGTTCCGCTCAGCACTGACCTGTACTAAGGGCTGCTTGGGGTGTGCAGTGTAGCGACCAAGTGCATGCCTGCTCAAGATGAACTGGCAATTCAAATGCAAGTTGCTGCAAGTTGCTACAAGTTGCTGGCTTTGCCTTTTCCCTTTCTGCAGGACCAGCGGCTGGGCCTGCCGGTGGGGCACCACATCACCGTCACCGCGCAGGTGTGACCATTATGTTTGTCCGAGCCTGCATTGCTGTCCACTGCCCATGGGGTTCGGTGCATGTGCACCAATCCTTGCACTTGTTCAACCCACCGCAGATCAAGGGGGAGAAGGTGGTGCGCCCCTACACGCCAGGCAAGGCCCTACACCGACACTCTCCTTTGAACAGCTGAGCTGCCATTCAGTGCATGACTCGCCTGCCACCTTGGGGCTGCCAAGCCGTCGAGCAGCAGCAGCATACCACACCAGCAACACGCATCTTCCTCTGGTTGCCCTCCCCTCACGACAGTCACACTGGACCACGAGCGGGGCTACTTCGATCTTGTCATCAAGGCAAGGCAGGGCAGGCGGGTGCTGCTGCCGTGCAGCAGGCTGCCGGCCACCCTGACGTTGCCGCCCAATCACTCACCCATGGCACCTCCCATCTGGCCCTGAACCGCTTCAAAGCAGGTGTACCATGCGGGAGAGGACCCCAAGCACCCAGAGGTGAGCACTGCAGCCGCAGTCAATCAGGAATCACCTTATCTTCATGCTTGCAAACCCCGCTTGCACAGCGGTGTGTTCTGTTCTCGCGTCCCGCCAGACAGCGCTCGGAAAGTGACACGTGTGCGCCCTGACTGCCCATGCGGCTCGCAGGGCGGGAAGATGTCGCAGCACATGGACTCCCTGAAAGGTTCGAGGGCTCAGCTTGTTACTACATGGCGCGCTTCACTCACTGCTCTAGAATGTGCATCCTTGCTGCTGGTGCAGCTGTCGGCAGCGACGGGCCAGCCTGTCGGCGTGCGGCTGTGCTTGCTGCAAGTGAAAGCCTCCTTCTTTCAACCTGACGCGCAGAGGGGGACACCATCGATGTGCGGGGGCCCTGGGGAGAGTTCCACTACCTGGGCGCTGGACACTTCACGTAAGTGCTGCTGTTGCAACAAGACGAGTGTGCGCCCAACCGCCTGATGTCTTGGGCAGCATCCTGTCATGTGGCATGGTGCATGTTGCCAGCTGGATTGTGGCATGGAGGCGGGAGCTCCGCAATGCGCACTCCTTTCACATTGCATGCCTGCCGTCGCCCCTCGCAGGTACAAGGGGCGGGAGGGCCGCTGCCGCCGCATCAACCTGCTGGGTGGGGGCACCGGCATCACACCGCTGTACCAGGCAAGCGCGCTCATCAAGAATGCTGTGCATGCCATGCTGCGATCTGGGCCTGTCCTGTGGCATATGTGCGCACTCACTGGTTCCTCTGGCATCTGCAATCACATGCCCCTGCCTCGACACATGGACAGCTCCCCGCCTCATGTGCAGGTCATGCGAGCAATCATGGAGGACGAGAACGACCCAACCGAGCTGTGCCTGGTGCGCTGCGTAACATGCTACCCGCAGCTGCAGGCAGCATTTACAAGCCACACGGCAGCACGGGTGACAGCGTGAGGGTAGCGCGTGCACGCAGGCGGTCAACCACACGCCATGAGGGTGCCACGGCAGCAGGCCGTGTTTGTCTAGACGAGCTGCACACCTGAGGCCGCTCACCAGCCCTCTGCCCCGCCAGGTGTTTGCCAACAAGACGCCGCAGGATGTGCTGCTGCGCCGCCGCCTGCAGCGCGCCTCCGAGGTGGGTGAGCGTGTTCAGGGCAACAACAGTTGGGCTGCACGGCCTAACTTGGTGCCATGCGCCTCCGCACAGCCGAACCTGCCCACCAACGTGCGCATCCTCCAAACGCTGGATCCAGTCTCACAAATACCTCTCTGCCTTCCGGATGTGCTGCTCCCCACCTGCAGACCTACCCCAACAAAGTGCACATCCACTACACCGTCGATCGGGCGGAGGACAAGGACAGCTGGCACGGCTCGGTGGGCCACATCAGCAAGGAGATGCTGAAGGTGGGCCAACTTGCTCGTGTTGCACTGCTGGAGCTTTAGGTACCGTTCCCTCCGTCAGCTGGTGACGGCGGCAGCAGCAAGGGTGTGCGGACGGCAAGTGGCGGAAGCAGCTGCAGCAGAATGGGCCAGCATTGTCTGCAGAACTGCTTGCAGATGTGTGAACTTGTGCCTGTGCCGTCACGCAGGGGCAGCAGAGCCTCATGGCACTGAGATGTTGCTACATGCCCGAGCCCGCCTCCCCCTTGTTCGCACATCACTTCACTGGCCTGAACGCCGCGTCTGGCCTGCCGCAGGAGCACGCTTTCCCTCCCAGCAATGAGGGTGGCGGAGGTGCATACAGCAGCGGCAGTGAGGGTGCGGCCGGCTCCAAGGGCCGGCAGGCAGGCGGCAGGGAGGAGGGAGGCAAGGGCGGCGGCAAGGGCGGCAATGGTGCTGACGGTGGCGGCAGCAAGAGCGGCGGCGGTGCAGGGGAGGAGGGCAGCAGTGGCAGCCAGCCCGAGGCGGAGAAAGGAGGTGACGGAGGCGGAGGCACAATCGCGCTCGTTTGCGGTCCGCCGCCTATGGTGGGTGCTGCTATCTCTGAATGCCTGGCGGAGGCGGTCACGTTGCAGTCTGCCCTGGTGCTCTTGCCATAGCTGCGCAAGCCGCTGGAAAGCGGGGCAGCAGAGCGACAGCCAGAACGACAGCCGGCTCATCTCCCGCTCCCGCGCCGCTCCCGCTCTTGCCCATTCACAGGTTGAGAAGGCCTGCCTGCCGGCGCTGCGGGAGCACGGTTTCGATGAAGACCACATCGTTGTGTTCTGAGGCGAGGGGCAGCAGGAATGGCACCACCGCCTTGCCGCCGCCCAATGGTCTGCACATGGTGCAAGAGTGAACAGCGAAAGCGGCTTCTCGTGGGGCTGGGGGACACTGGGGGCAACCATTGCAAAGATTGATGTGGCGTCCATATGTTGATGTGCCGGTTGATGTGCCGCATCGTGATTCTACATGGTATGACAATGCATTGTTGATGTAAAGCCGTTCTCGGGAGCTTCACAGCAGGCGCTGATGCCTGCGGTGCCCCTGCGGCTGGGGCGGCAGCTGCCGCCGGTGCCGCTGCCGCCCCTTGACCTGCGCCCGCGCCCTCCTAATCACTCTGTACGCTCTTGCACGCATAGAATCGACACCAAAACTTGATCACACGAGTGAACGACGAAGAGAAAGGCGGATTGGGGGGGTGGAAAGGAGGTGGCCCGGCTGGCAAGGCGCCACCACCCCCGTGCCTGCTGCACTTCTCCCGCACTGCTGCGTCACCATGCAAGTTGCTCGCACCCTCCTGCTGGGCGTAGTGTGGTGCTGCCTTGCCAGCGGCGCAGCTGCGTTGCGAAGAGGCCCCACGCCCGCCTACCGGCTCTTCTGCAACACCAGGTTGGCAGCAGTGCGAGCCGCGGTGCCTGAGAGGTTGCTGCAGCACGCGCTTGCCGCCGCTGCCGCCGCCGCCCGAGCAGCAGCAACGCTCGCTCACTACTCCCACTCAAGCTGCCGCTCTCGCAGCGCTTTCGACGGCTTGGACCAGCCTGACTGGCGGCGCCGCCTCGAGCAAGACGTGTTTCCCGCTCTTCGCCAGGGATACAGCATTGACGCGCGGCTGTCATGGGAGGTGCGGAGCACGGCTGGGGCAGCAGGCTTGAGTGGGTGAGCAGGTGGGCCGCCATAGACAGCGCTGGAATGGCTGGTCACCTCCCACCTCCTCTTTTGCTTCCAGGAAGGGGAGGCAGTTGAGCGGATTGAGAAAGCCGGCATGAGCAGCACGTTTGCCTGGGCGCGCCAGGAGCTCAAGGTACACTGGGACGGCTTGCCTAGGCCCAGCAGTGCCGAGGCGGCTGCCTGCTTCCAGCCTGCTTACAATCGTGCGGCAGACCCACACCGCCGTGTGCCATTGTGCAGTAGTATCCCCCTCTAACTGCCCTTCTCCCGCAGTGCCACCTCAAGTTCTACGCCTTGGTGTGCAGCACACTGGCACGTGAGCAGCCATATCTGCTGGAGCCTCGTCCCACCAGCTGGCGGCCCGCCCCGCCCCGCATGCCACGCTGGGCCCCAGCCTGGGCCAGCCTGCGGGAGCTTGGGAGCGAGATTGAGAACAACCTGGCGCTGCTGGTTGCGTGGGTGTACCACAACCAAACCGTGCCGGCCCTGGCACTCAGCCAGCATATGGCACTGGTCCTGGGATGGGACTGGTCGGGGGGCGCCGCCACCCACCTCACATCCATTGGCGGAGGCTTTGCGCCCTGCTGGGATGAGGTGGCGCTGCTGGTCACAATGCTGGACCAGGCAGCTCCCAACCAAGGTGAGGCGATTTCAAGTGAACCTGGTCGGTCCATGCTGAAGGGCCACTGGTGTGGGAGCCTTGTACTGCAGCCCTGCCGCCGCTGCAAAGCCTGCAATCCAGCTCATCATGTGCTCCCCTTAAGGGGTTGCTCGCACGCCCGACCCTCTCCCACGCACGCCGCTGTGTGCAGACACGACGCTGGCGCACCAGCTGACGCTCGGGGGCATGCATGAGACCTGGTATCAAGTGCTGACCGAGTTTTTCCAAGGCTCGACCGAGCACATCACGCCCTGGCGTGTCCATGTGAGTGGGAAGGCGCCTGATGGGAAGTGCCCGCCATGTGCACTCCTGCATGCTTGCAACTGGCTTGCCCTTCTCGGCGCTGCGTTTGGAGGCACGCTTGCAAGCTGCGCACATGACTATAGCTAGCTGCTGCAAGGGCTTGCCTTCCTGCCGCAAACCCTGCGCCAGGGCAACATGCAACTGGCCCAAGCGGAGGGCCTCCCCGAGTGTCACTCGACCTTGTGTAGCGCACAAGTGGAGGTGAGGGGTGCAGCAGGCGGCACGCGGTCCACGGGTTGGCAGCGCTCGTCACCCTCATTTACTCGCCATGCCGTCCTCCTCTGGCAGCCGCCTAGCTGTATGGGCAGGAGGAGAAGCGGTGCTTCCTTCCGAGTCTTGGCGCAACACACCCAGGTCAACGCTCTGAATCATCTGCCTCCCATCAATGCTGTGTGCCATCCGCCTCCCCTCCCCACAGTGGGTGCTGCCCGCGGGAGTGTTCCAGCAGCGCACCTCCATGCCCTCACTGGAGGATGCGGAGGCATTTGATGGGCCCGCCTTCACAGCGGGAGGCTACGGCTGGTGAGCAGGCTGGGCGTCGTGAGCTGTGCAGGCTGGGCAAAGTGTGCTGTACAGCTGCTGCCTTGAGGGCCTGGGGAGAAGGGGCTGCTACCTGGTTTGAGCACAGTTCTGAGCGCTCCTTGTGGAGTGTCCCCTCGCCCTGCCGCACCGGAATCTCCTGGGCAAGTCACCCGCTTCGCTCCTTCCACAGGATTCCTTTCATCTTGGCTGACTCCACGGCTGACGTGTCAATTGGCCTCAAGCTGTGGGGGGAGCACCTGCCGCCGCTGGAGCCCCCCAGCGGCTTCCTTGTTCAGTTTGCTGTCGTGCACAGCGGCGGCGACCACTGGCAAACGGGTGAGCCCTCGGCTGAGTGTTGGGTTGGTGCGCAAGCTGCCCTTCATGCTGCCAGACAGCTGTCGGCAGCTCTAGCAGCAGCTGCTCACAACCCTGCCCATCCCATCACTGCCCATCCCTGTCCTGCCCATCCCTGTCCTGCCCACCTCTGCCCATGCAACTGCAGACTGGGTGTGCATGTGGCCTGAAGGCTTTACCAGCTGCACTGCCGGCAGCACATGCTCGCAGCGCGCCGTGCTGCCGCTCTGGCAGATGCTGTCTGGCCAGCGGCCCGGCTTTGTGGAGCAGGGGGAGCTGCTGGTGAACATCCAAATGACGCCCATCCCAGTCAGCCCGATTGGGGGCGACGAGGAGGGCTTGTGCAGCATGCCAGAACTGGGCCCTCTGGGCCCCCAGCCGCGCCTGCTCTCCGGCCCCGTCCTCAACTGGGGCTACCAAGCGGCACACGAGCGTCTGTGGGCCTCCCGCGGCTTCTTCAGCCAGCGCCTGCCGGCCACAAGCTGCTGGGCAGCCGAGCAGCAGTTGGAGGCAGCCAGGGAGCGGCAGCTGGCAGAGGCCCCTTGGGTGGAGCTGGGGAAGCTTGCGCAGCAATTTGAAGACAGGGCAGCAGCCTCCTGGCTGAGCTTCGGAGAGCTTCCGGCGGCAGCGAGGGCCCTGCAGGAAACTGCGTTCCTGTTGGCGGCAGCGGTGCTCACGCTGCTGTGCATCTTGCTGCCCCTGGCGCCTGTGGGTGAGTGTTGGTGTCCCTGCCGGGTGTTTGGAGGGGAGCTGTCACTTTAGCATGCAGGACCTGGTGTGATGCACATGGCTGGTCGTTTGCTTCCCTCCCGCGACTGGCATTGCCGTGCTGCAGCGTCAACCGCTTTTGCCTGCCTGCCTGCCTGCAGCACAGCGGGTGCTTGCGCAGCGGCGGGCACGCCAGCGGCATCTGCAACGCATGCGCCAGCTGGCTCGGCAGGGAGAGGAGGGAGAGGAGGTCCACAGCAGCAGCAGCAGCAGCAGCAGCAGCAGCAGCAGCAGCAGCAGCAATCAGTGCAAGTGCAGACGGGTTCAAGCCAGCCGTCAGCAGGGAAGGGGCAGCGCTCTGCCCGCAGGCGAGCTGTGGAGCACAGTCCTGCCACCCAGCAGCCCCCAGCGCCAGCTCAGCGTGCAGAGCAGGCTCAGCAGGCTCAGCATGGCAGTCACAGCCTTCTCAGCAGGTTGGGCCAGCTGTTTGGCTGGCTGCTGCCCAGACGGTGGCAGCAGCGGCGGCAGCAGCTGTCCGCCAAGGCGGCAAGTGAGGACCAGCCGGCAGCAGTGGCCCGAGAGACAGCCCAGCCGTCCCATGGGCCCAAGACACCGCCTCAGAAGAAGCAGCTGCGGCAGCGGCCTCCCGTCAGCCCGCCAGCCACAGGAGGGAAGCAGCAGCAGCAGCCCAAGCGGCAGCCTAAGCCGCCATCCAAGGGCACGCCCTCCCGATCACCGTCCCCAGCCCTTGCTGCTGCTGCCCGGCCCGGCTCTCCCCAGCAAGTGCCGCTGGGGGCGGCAGTGCCCAACCCGCCATCCAGTCGCACCGGCAGTGGGGGCAGCAGCGTTGACGAGCAGCATCCCAACCAGCCAGCCGCTGCTGCAACCAGTGCAGTTGAAGTGGCTGGCAGGTGCAGCGAGGATGCAGCTGTGCTGCTGCCTGCCCTGGCTCACGCCTTCGCAGCCTCTGAGGCGGCAGCGGCAGCGGCAGCGGTTCAGGCAGCACCAGAGGTGTTCTCTACCGCTGCTGCTGGGGTGGCAGGCGGAGCAGCGGTGGCAGCGCCAATGGCAGCCTCGCCAGCCGGGCCAGCAGGGGGTGCAGCACCCCAGGCAGCCACCATGGCAGCAACGGCTGAGCCTGGCCACCAGCCAGACCTCTCCTCTGTGCTGCTGGCCATGCTGCCGCCCGAGCAGCCGCCCACCCCTGCCGGCCACGGAGGTAGTGCGGCGCGGAATGCTGAGCTTTCAACTGCCGCCGGCGGCGGCGCCACAGCTGCTGGTACTGCGGAGGCACCGGCAGCAGCACCAGCGACAGCTGAAGAGGAGCCTCATGAAAACGAGCTGTGCATTGGTGAGCGGACGGGCAGCGGCAGTGGCCTATGTTTAGGCTGGCGGTTGGCTGAGGTGGCTGTGCGGCCCCAATCAGCCAGCTAAGAACAAGATCAGACCTCATTGCACCGTGGCTCCAACTCTGCCCACCCCCTTGCCGCAGTGTGCTGGGAGCGGCGGCGTGAGACAGTGCTTGTCCCCTGCGGCCACCTGTGCCTGTGCAGGTGGGATCCGCCGTGATTTGCATGCGCTGACTGTTTGGCAGCGCTGGGTGTTTGCATGGCGCACGACTGTGGAAGCAAAGCTTGTCAATGAGCATCCTTCAACTTTTGCCTTGCTGGGCTGTCCCGTCCGTCTGCCGCAGGCGCTGCGCTGAGGTGCAGATGGCGGCGGCGGTGCCGCTGTGCCCCGTCTGCCGCAAGCCGCTGTCCCAAGCGGTGGATGTGTACACGCCCTGAGCTGGGCTGTCCGGTTGTGTCCGCGCCACTTGTACAGTGTGCAATCTAGCTTGTGTGCTGCTTGCATTGACTGCTCAAACCGCTGCTCAGGAGCCAAACGGCACCTTTGGACGGCTTGCCCGACTCTGCCTGCCACCCGTCTGTCCAGTGCCACTCTGTCAGTCAAACCACAATTGTGGGCAGCCTGCTGCGACCCAGAAGCACAGGCAGAACATGCTGCCGAAATCAGCGGTGGGGGCCGGGCGGGCCAGGCTGGCGGGCGGCGGCAAGATGAGGCCGGGGTGACGGGCGTAGGCCACGCCCGCGCATATCCAAGCGACTGCACGCAACTCCTGGGGGTTCCGCAGCAGGCAAGGAGCATCAGCGATGACCGTGCTCGCCACCACGCTTGGCAGCAGCGTGCAGTGCGGCCTGCGGCGGCCAGCAGCGGCGCCGGCAGCATCGCGGCTACGCGTCAGCGCGTTTAGGCCGCGGCTGGGAGCCCTGGCCGCGAGCAGCAGTGCAGCGGAGGCGGCTGGCGCGCGGCAGCGGCAGGCGCTGCTCACGGTAGCCACGTACCCCGAGCCGGAGACGGAAAAGGTGCGGAATGCGCGATGCGGGCAGGTCGCCGCTTCTGGTGGCGCCGCGCCGCCCGCCTTCTGCCGCCGCCGCTCACCTGGCCCTCGCCGCTGCCTCCCCCTCCCCTGTGCGCCTGCGCAGGAGCGCTCCCCCATCGACTTCCCGCAGGAGTGGATCACGCCGCAGCCCAGCCGCCGTCCGGACATTTTCCCGGAGTTTGAGAAGCTGCAGACGCCGCTGCCCAAGCCCATGCCTGGCGACCCAGAGGTGCCTGGGGGCCGGCTTGTGGGCGCATCACTGCGTTGAATTGTTGATGCTGTGCTCAGCTGCTGTGTTGCCACGTGTTGTGATTTCACTGCCTGCTAGTGCCGCCAAGCCGGTGCCGGGCAACCCAGAGGTTGGTTGCTCCTCCATTTCAGCTGTACTTAAGCCACCGAGTGTGTGCTGCCGCTTCTTGTTGCAGTCGCGTCGCATGCTGCACGTCAGTGTATCCTGCCCACGCCTGCCATGCGCACCCTGTTTGCCCCGCCGCAGATGCCTGACGAGGAGGAGGAGGAGAAGAAGGAGAAGGAGCCGGGTGCGCCTCCCCTGCTCGTCATGGGGCGCTGCCGCCGCTTTGGGCGCCGCTCATGCTGTCTCGCTGACAGCGCACGCACGCTGCCATCACAGTGCTTTGGCATTGCTTGTGTGGTTTGGCTGGCGCTTTTCCTGCAGGGCCACACGCTATCTATCTGTCGGTGCCCTGTGTTGGCTGCCGGCCGTCGTGTACGCACCTATGCTCACTTCACCATTCTCAAGTTCTGCGTCACATTGCTTCCATCCCTTGCAGAGAAGGAGGACCCCGACAAGCCGGATGAGCCCAAGCCCGACCAGCCGGCGCCCTCCGGTAAGTGCAGCTGGGGCGCTGGTTGCGACTGTGCACGGCAGCAGGGGGTGGAGGCGCTGGTTGGCACAGCAGCAGGGGGCGGGCGGCACTGGTCAGGGGGCAGCGCCTCAGCAGCGGCACACGCTCGTTGCTTGTTTCCTGGTCAATGCGCTCATGCTGGTGGGCTTTGTCCCTTCCTGGTGCAGAGGAGTGAGGTGGCGATGTGGCTGGAAGGCGCAAGGCCGTGCATGCAGCAGATGCTGCCCATCTTTGATCATGTGCAGGCGGCATTGCGCTCTGCACCCCCTGCTGCGGTTTTGGCAGGCCAGCGCTGCCCCATACTCTGTCCACCCTCTATTCCTTTGCTGCCGCTCCACGCTTCTTTCTGCTGCCCCCTCTGCTGTTGCCCCCTCACGCATGTAAGCAAATTCTGCTGTCACAAAAAAGTGCATCAAATGGAAAAGGTAACAAAACGCAATGACAGGTGGCAGTGCGATGCTGCGGGAAGAAGTGAAACATGTAAAAAATATATGCGTAGCATGCAGCTCATGACACGTGATGCAGAGTGTGAAGGATTGCTGCCCACAAAAGCACACTTGCAGAATCAGGCATCCTCTTCGCTCGACTCCTCCTCCTCCTCCCCTGCTGCCGCTGCAATGCCGGCCAGTTCAAACCACAGGCGATCCACTCGGTACCCAGCCGTCAGCAGCAGCGCTGCCACCGAAGATTCGCCGTTGCCGCCGCTGCCGCCGCTGCCACCAAGACCATCGCTGCTGCCACCAGCAGCGCCGCCCAGCAAGCCGGCCAGTGCAGCCTCAGCCACCGGCCCTTCCAGCGGCTGCACCACCTGCTGCCAATGCTCGGAGCGCTGCGTGTGGGGCGCTGAGGAGCCGCAAATGCCGCCTGGGAACTCGTACTCAAACCAGCTGACCACAAACAGCGATGCATTGCTACCTGGCAGGGGCGGCACGCAGCCGCCGGCTGTGTCATTCACACTGCCGGCTGCGCTGCCTGCCGCAGCGATGCCCGCTGCCGCTGTGCCTGCCTGCTGCCGCTGCGCGGCCACCCATGCCGCCATGCTGAACGGCCGCGGCAGGCACTCGAGGAGTGCTGTGGAGCTGTCTGCAAGGGGCAGCTCCTTGGCTGCAAAGTCTACTGACAGAACCGTGGCCGGCTCAGTCAGCAAGAAGAGCCTGCTGTCCTTGCCAACTTGGCAGTCCACCTTTCGAGGCGCCAGCTGGCTCAGAGCTGCGGTGCGCACCGCTCCGCCACACACAGCTGCTGGGGGGCGCAGCAGGCGAGCGTGGGTGGACGAGGTGGCCGCGGCGGCGACCACTCGCAGCTTGCAAGGCGCCAGCACAGCACTGGGGGACAGCAGGTGCTGCCGGGCGTGCGCCAGGCTGGGCACCACACCTGCAGCAGAGGGAAGAAGACGGGAGAGTCCAGTTGTGCGTAGCACAGCGGCAGCTGGAATGCCCAGCACAATGGCCAGCTGAACGTGCAGGCCAGCTAATCAAATTCACAAGGCAGCACATGTTCATCACCGCCCATCGGTCCTTCAATGCAGGAAGCACCAGCCACACACCTTCCGAGAATGGGTCTGTCCCAAAGATCTCGTGCAGCAGCACGCCTGCCCGGCGCGGCAGGTCAGCTGCCGCACCAACCCCATCGTCGCTGCTGCTGCCGCCCTCAGCCACAGCCAGCTGCCGGCTGTGCTTGGGCAGGACTGCCACGCTGTGCGCTGCACCATTGGCCTGCAGCAGCTGAGAGGCAACCTGCTGCAGCTCTGGCAAGCGCTCGCAGCCAATGATTTGGCTCGCCCCCGCCTGCCGGGCAAGCAGCAGCAGCAGGCCGCTGCCGCTGCCTATCTCCAGCACCAGCGGTGGGGCGGGCTGAGGCTGGTCTGCTGCCTCAGCCGCCGCTGCCGCTTTGGCCTCTGCCTCACGCATGGCAGCCGCAATGCCGTCCCGGTAGGCCACTGTCCGAGCCGTATCATTCAGCATGCTGGTGTGGTACTGTGGCACTGCTGCCGCAACCGCTGCTTGCTCAGCTGCCACAGGCAGCAGCAGCTCCTGCCCGGCCGTGCTGCCACCGTCGCCGGCCCCCTGTAGCTGCACGCTGAAGTGCAGGCCGGCGGCTGCCTTGCTGCCTGCCTCGCTGCCTGCTGCGGCACTGTCCAGGCTGAGACCCTGCAGGCCATTGGTTGAAACATCAGCCGCACTGCCGCCGTCACCACTGCCACCAAGCCAGCAGCACACGTCCACTGCCTGCCCGGCCGCAAGCGGCTGCCTGTTCAGGTACTCGAGGTGCTGCCAAATGTGGGGGTGCAGCACAGCCTCCCCTGCCGCGCAGCTGCTGGACAGCATGGCTGCCCCATGCTGCTTGTCGCCGCCGTCTGACGTTAGCTGCTGCTCCAGCCACCAGCACAGCGCATCTGCTGAGCCTGCTGTGGTCACTGCCAGGCTGGCACTTGCCGACAAGTTGCCGGATGCGTTACCGCCCTTGCCTGAGCGCTGCAGCAAGCTGTCCAGGGGCACGGTGAGCAGCGTGGCTGGGCTGCTCAGTGCTGTGTGCTGGTAAGCGAGCAGCTGCAGCGAGCGGTGGGCCCGCGGCAGCAGCTGATTGGCGTCAGAGAGGTCAAGGCCACCGGTGTCTGCTGCAAGCTGAGGCGCATGCACCTGAGGAGGTGTGCAGGGGGTGGAGGGAGTGGGCAGCTGGCAATCAGCAAGGGATGCGCAGCCATGGGCACCGAGGCAGACATCGAGGGCAGCTAAGCAGTACAAAGGGGCAGGGTCCTAGCAGTAGCTCACAAACCACGCCCCAACAACATCCCCCCACCTCGTTGAGCGCCACTGCCTCAGCACACTCCACCAGCTGGCCGCGGATGTGCACCGCATGCGGCAGCAGGATAGGCGCTGCCGCTGCGCTAGCCTCGCCGCCGCTGTTGCCCTCGGCGCCACCAACACGCTGGGTAAGCAGTGGTGCTACTGCCGCCAGCTGGTGCTGCAGCCGGGTCCAGTCTACAGAGGAGCCTAGAGCATCGGCCAGGATGACCAGGCTGTAGCCAGCACGCTGTGAGCCAGCACCCAGCTGGTCAGCTGAGGTGGCGGTTGACACCCGCTCTGCACAGCCGCTGTCGGCTGCAAGCTGTGCCGCCAGCCGGGCGGCGAGCGGGTTGTCCTGGCACAGCACTGCCACGTGCGGTGCGCCTGCCTGCGCCGCAAGCACCGCCTCCAGCCCCAGGCCGCCGCACACCAGCACTTGCGGCTGGTGCTGGGAGATGCTGCTGCCGAGCTGCGCTGCCTGCTGCACAGCGGCCGCAATGCCGGCCTGCAGCGCTGCCAGCCGCGGTGCATCGTGCAGCGCGGCAATCCAGCCAGGCGGCAGCACACCTGCAGCTGCGCTCTCCAGCAGGAGGTTGTCGGTGGCAGTCTGGTGCAGCGCATGCAGCTGGGTGCCGGGCGGGGCACCGGCCGTCAGCTCGGAGCAGCGGCGGAAGGCGTCGGCGGCGGCAGCAGCCGCTCCCAGCGCCGCATGGGCTTGCCCCAGAGTGAAATGCACGAGGGGGCTGCGGCCGTCGAGCAGCAGCGCGGCCTCCAGCAGTGCCAGGGCGCGGCGGGCCTGCGACAAGATGGTGAGGCTATGATCAATTGCTGCTGTGCCTGACTGGGAGGAATTTCAGGAGTTGGCAGCAGCCCACGCACCTCCCCCGCCTTCACCGCCTGGCGGGCGGCCAGCAGCAGCTGCTGCAGCTCCTGTTGCTGCGACATTCTACAAAACGCAGCTGGCAGCTTTGAGCGGCAGGGTGATCCGGCGGTGCAAGCCCTGCTGCTGCCGCCGCCGCCGCTCCCGCCTGCTCAGCGTGCAGCATGGCGCCGGCGGCAAACGGTGCCAAACACTTCCCCCAAGGCCCCAGTGTGCAAGCTCGCACGATATGTTGCAATGCAGCGACGAGGCTAACAAACATGCTACACTTCAGATCAGCTCCCTGCCTTCCATGCCCGGCGGTATTGGGCGGCGGTGTGCCCAGCAGTTGAGCGACAGCATGGTCTGCGCGCCCTCTGACGGCATGGATCTGCGCTGCGTAGGCGCACACGCCTGATCAGCTTCCAGCCAGAAACGAAGCAGGTGACGCTCTCCTGACACAACTAGCTGCACGCGCACCCGCACGCTGTGCTGGGGGCAAGAGTGCGCGGGCGGGCACCTTGGCCAGCTTCTTGCCGCTCCCAGGCTGTTCTGCACTGCTGCCCTGCCTCACTAACAGCAGCTCTGTACTCCAGCAGCTCGCCCAGACAACAGCAAAGCTCACAACTCAGCCTTCAAGGTGAGACCTCAAGGTGCGCTTCTCGTGGAATTCACCACTTCCGAAAGCTGTAGCACCTATCCAAGGTCGCCTGAGCTGCCTGCAGCCCTTGTGGTGCAGCCTGAGTGGCCAGCAGCAGGTGCCGCGCTCCGGCCGCCCGCCCACCGCCGGCGGAAGCTTCCAAAGAGGCAGCTCCTGCGGGCGCCCCTTTCACCTCTCCTGCAGTCGTGTGCTACCCTTTTCACCATGCTGCTCTCCCTCCTACAGCCCTCCATTGCAGCAGACAGGGCAGCCATGAAGTGGGGCAGCAGGACCAGCACGGCGGGCACCGCCGACAGCAAGAGCAACAAGTGAGCGGGGTGGTGGCTCTTGGCTGGCCGTAGAGTGTGTTCGTCCTGCGCAAGTCTGCACAGACATGGCCCCAAAGGGCGCCATGGCTGTGCGCTGCTATCACCGCCGCCGCCGTCGCCGACTGCTCGCTGCCTCTCCCTCTAGGATGCTTGTGTGGCTGGCCTGGCTGCTCGCCACCTGCGGCTTTGGCATCCTGCTCGGAGGTGTGGCCTCAATGCAGCAGGTGAGTGGGGCGGGCCATGGAGAGCGGCTGCGGGGCAGCCGGCAGCCGGCATGGCCAGTCAGCCGGGGCGAGCGCCGGGTGCAGGGCGGCTACCGTAACTGGCGCCGCGGCGGGAAGCTGCGGAATCTGCCCCGCCTTCCGCAGAATGCCACAGCTGTGGCATCACCTGCTTCTTGTTTCTGGCACCCCCGCCCCATGCTCCCCTGCCTGCACCTGCGCATCGCGCATCCCCTGCCCACAACGTGGCACAGGCCTGCGGAGGCACGACCATCAATATGCTGACCCAGGGCGGGGGCGGCACCGTGGGCTACCTGGCCCCCGTCTCCTGCGACCACTTCTTCCAGGTGGGAGGGCGGGGGAGTCGCCAGTGCAGTGCAGGGTGGCCGCGGCCTGCAAGGCAATCCGGATGCCTGCCAAAAGCGGGGCACTCCCAGCGGGGCGAGCCCGGGCCTCCTGCCGGTTGCTGCCCATGCATGGTCCCAGGACACGGGAAGCTGAGCTGAGCGCCACCTGCCCCACCATACGCCGCAAGTGTCGCCCGCCCCCACCCTGCAGTACACCTGGTGGATCACCTTCCTGCACTGGTTTGTGTGGCTCATGGTGCTCATCTACCTGGTCAGCGGAGTGCTGCACAAGACCCGGTGAGGGGGAGGTTGGGGCACACTGCGCAGGGACACATAAGCCGAGGGGTTTGCTTTCCAGCGCACAGACATGCGTGAATCCGTGCTCGTCTTCGTTCGATGGAATGCGTTGTTTCTGTTGCAACCGCGGCGTCTGCTGGCCACAGCCGGTGGCAGCGGCATCACAACGCCCAACCCAGCACACCTGCTCCGCTGCTCCCTTCTCCCACTCCCCGCGTACGCGCCTCTGCGCTGCCCCTCCAGGATTGCGCTGGTGGGCCTGTGCGCTGTGGCCTCTGTGCTGCTGATGGGCACCGCCAACACCTACCTGATGTTCAGTGAGCACTGAGCTGGAGCGGATGCAGAGCTGCTGCATGCACACGCTGCTGCTGCATCACGTGTATGCAGCTGCGCTGGTGTCAAACCTGAGGCGTATGCATGCATGCAAACAATTGCTGCGCGCCCTCTGGACAGCACCGAGATGCATGCCCTTCCCACCCACCTCCCCTCACTCACTTGACAGACTACATCCCCGGCCTGACCGGCACCATGGCCACCCGCACCCGCGTGACCGTGGCCGGCGCCATTGTGTCTGCTGTAGCCGACCTCCTGCTGATGCTGCTGATCGGTGAGCTGACTGGCCTCGCTTCGTGCAGTCTCCCCGATGTCGACGCCCAGCGGGGTGCTCCCTGAGCATGGCTGCCATCCCGACTCCCCCCCCGTCTCCCACGCCTCACGTCAACCCTCCGTCCCTGCTTGCCCCATGCAGGCTGGGATGCTGAGAAGGACATGTACCACCGGGAGGAGCACGTCACCCACGCCACAGCCGTTGGTGAGCCTGGCAGGAGGGAGGGCGCTGGGCAGTGTCGTCACCTGTGGGACGGACGAACAGCAACGCAGGGCTTCAATCTGGGTCCGTGCAGCAAACCCAGAGCTGGTGGGATGTTCCCTTGCCCTGGCCTCATCCGCGCCGCAACTCAAATCTGCCTGCTCCAGCAGCGCAACTCAATCTGCCTGTGCTGCCCGCTCAGTTCCACCTCCAGGCACTCTGCCGATGGGCACCGCCACCACCACCACCACCGTGCCTGCCGCCACGGCCGTGTGAGTGGACACCTTGCACCCAACAGAGTCCAACTCAACCAAGAAGGCGGGCATGGCGCCCCAGCAAGTGTAGCGCTGCATGCTGAGATCCACAGCAGCGGGTACCGATCCCGGGCAGCAGCTACGCAGCTGTGCCACCCCCGCCCCCATCTCTTAAACCCAATGACCCAAGACCGTTTGAGTTTGTGTTACTGTGCATGTGCCATACTGATCCAGCGTCCCTTCCCAGTTGAGTTGCACACACATCTGCCTTGTGGCAGCACCACCGTGCCGTGTCGTGGCTGCCGCCGCGTTGTTTCATTGCATGCACCTTCCCGGCGGCTGGCTAGCGTCCCGGCTGTACCATCACTCCCTTTATGCACTAGCAGATGCATGAACACAGCAACACGGGTTGAATGTTGCAAGAAAGCATGTACAATGTTCTGGCTGTCACACTGAGCACTGAGCGGGAGACTGTGTGCCACCGGGGCACGCTCATGCTGCGGATTTGTGCTACCATGCCTTTCATAAGCGACGGCCGCTGCTTCTCAACATTCACGGCTCCACTGACTGGAAGTACAAAGCATGAAGCAGCACCCGCGCTTGAACCGCCTCGCGCTGCCGCCGCCCGCCTGAGCGGCGATGAAGAAGGAGCGCGATGGGCGTGCTGTTTGCATCGATCGCCCCTGCTAGTTGCCGATATTGCATCTGAGCAGCGCAGCACACAAAGGCAGCGCAGCTCGCTGGGAGGGCAGCTGGGCGGGCCGGCGGGAGCGTGCAGCGGCGCTCCCGGGCGGCCATGGAGGCAGCCCATGACGCGCCGCGTGCGCCTCCGAGGGTCCTGCCCTCTGCGGCGGCCGCCAAGAGCTACAGCGTGGTGCGCTCAAGCCGCCGCTCGCTCCTGGGCGATCGCCGCACCTCATTTTCATGCTGCAAGGGGCGTCGCGCGATCCAGCTGCCCCCGGCTGCCTCTGCCACCGAGCTGCCGCCGCCGCCGCCTGAACCGCCGCTGCCCCTCCCACCCGCAGGCGAGCGTGTGGGAGCACTCTACGGCGCTGAGCAACCAGCAGCAGGCGGCGCTGGATGTGATCAGCGCATCGTGTGGCCAGCGGCCGATGCCCACACAGCTGGCGGCACAGCGGCAGTTTGGTGCCACGCCGATGCCCACGCCGCTGCTCACTCCCGCGGTCGAGCCGCTGAGCCCTTCAGCCACTGAGGCAGCCGAGGCCAGCTTTGTGGGCACCTCTTTTGAGGACGTCACGCTGCAGGTGGGTGCTTGCGGGCAGGGAGCGCTGTCTTCAGTGTCAGTTGGAAAGCAAAGCAGCCCGCCTGCGAGGCGCAGTTGGGTGAACAACGGTATAGCTGGGACGTGTGGGGTGGCACTGGCTGCGCAGCAACATCTCGCTGGGGCTTGCACCCATGCAGCACGAGCGATGCTGTGTCTGCTCAGCTGTGTACGTCCAGCTTGCAGCTCTGCCGCCGGCCGACAGCCCGCCATGCCCGGAACCCTTGCCGCCACTCCGCAGTCTGCCTCCGACTTCTACCGCTGGCTGGGGGAGCTGGAGGCGGCTCGGTCCAGCGAGACGGAGGAGAAGTTCCGCAAGTGGGTGCTTTCAAAATGAAATGCTTCGTGCTGCCTGAACTGCTTGATGAGGAGCAGCACGGCACTGCAGGGGCACATGATGCGCTTGCTGCAGCACATCAGCAGTAGTGGAGGTGTGGGGCGGCTGCCCTGCTTGCTACACCATTGGCCGGGGGCATCCTGCCTCACCTGCTGACGGGCGGATGCAACGTGCCGCGCTCCCTGCCACATCCGGCAGGTACGGCGCTGCGCTGGAGGGGCACTTGTCCACCTGCGATGCCCTGCTGGACACAGTGAAGCAGGTGGGTGCTGTGTCTCAACCACTGGTGCTGCAAGCTGCGCTGCGGTTGGCAGCGGAGTGTGCAGCAAGATGGCTCTGTTGGACACAGTTTTGCAGGTGCATGCTGGTCTTGCAGTGGGCATCCGTGCGTGGAATGTGGCGCCTTGCAGGGCGTCGTGCTGCAGTCGTTTGCACGCGTTTCATTGCAATCCCTGCGTCCCTTTCACGACCCCCCTGCTGAGCCACACACATCTACATGTATGCCCTGCGCGCCTGATTTTATCCTGCTCCCCAGATACTGGACTTGTTTGAGCGGCTGCGCGAGCAGCACCGCACCGTGGCCACTCGCACCTCGGCGCTGCATGGCACCTGCGAGCGCTTGGTGGCGGAGCGCAGGCAAGTGTGCTTAGGGGTCCATGCTGCTGCTCAGATGTGTTTTTGCCCTCACAGTGATTGGCCTGCTTGCCATGTCGCGAAGCGTGTTGGCCTTTTGATGCCTCTGTTGGCACCTCCAGACCCCCTGTTCTGCGCACGTTTGATCCTCCCGTTTCGCAGCCGGCTAGAAGAGCTGGCGGGGGCCATCCGCGCCAAGCTGGCCTACTTTGATGAGCTGGAGGCGGTGGCGGCACAGGTGGGGTGCTCATCCATCCTGCAGCTGGCTGTAGCTTGCACGTGTGTTGCATGCAACGCAAACGCCGGAGCTCGTTTGGTTGGGCCCGAGGCTGTGGCAACTCGTGTTTGCTTCCTCCTGACCCCCACCCGCTACCCCTGCCAACTGCCTGCAGTTCCACAGCGGGGCAGGTACGGTGGACTCAGCCGACTTCCTGCCCCTGCTGCGCCGCCTGGACGACTGTATCGCCTACGTGGCAGCCAACCCGCAGGCAAGGCGTGGCATGTATCAGGCATTCGCGTGCGGCGTGCAGATTGTTTGTGCAGGATGGGCGGGGGCGCCCGACTGTGCGTGCTATGTTGCGCTGCGTGCTATGTATATGTATATGCTGCGCTGGCGCCCAGCTTGAGTGGCGTACGCCCAGCGCGACCGCCTCCCGCCCCTGCTGCGCCCTCACTGCGCAACGTGTGCAGTATGCGGATGCAGCCAGCTATGCGGTGAAGTTCCGGCAGCTGCAGGCGCGCGCCCTCACCGCCGTGCGCACCAAAGTGCAGCAGGTGCTGCGATCGGCAGCGGCAGCAGTCCAAGCAGCCATGAAGCAGAGCGGGCTTGCAGTGGCGAGCACGCCTGGGCGCCCTGCTCCCCAGGCGCAGCAGCAGGCGGACGCGCAGGCGGCGGCGCTGGGGGATGGTGCAGAGGCGGCGCTGCTGTATGTGCGGTTCAGGGCAGCGGCTGAGCCGGCGCTCAAGGGGCTGCTGCACGGCATTGAGCAGCGCGCCAAGGTGTCGCACGTGAGCTGAGCTGGCTTGCTGAATCGCTGCTGCTACTGATGGGCCAGTGCTGTTTCGGTTGGCAGGCAATGCCTGCGGCACCGCTGACAGGGCCGAGTGGAGCGTCAAGCCACTGCCTCAAAGCCGCCTAAGCAGCTGCGTGCATGCTTGTTCCCGTACCTCCCCAGGACTACGCCCGCCTGCTCAAGGACTGCCAGGACTTGTACTGCGAGACGCGGCTGGCGCTCATGCAGGCACGCGTGTGGCAATGTGCTGACGCACCAGCCAGTGCCCCGCTGTGCTGCGCTGTGCTTGGCGTGAAAAGACCGGCGCTCTTTCGAGCTGCCCCCCGGATGCTTGCTCAACCCCCCACTACTGGCCTGCACGCCTCCCAACACAGGCGCCGGTGGCGGCGCACATGCGGCAGTGTGCTGCGCAGCCGCTGCCCTCGCTGCTGCGCTCCGGCTGCGCCTACCTCATGCAGGTCAGCTCCCAGGGTTTGAGGGTGTATGCCTGGCCTTGCTGAGGGTGCATGCCTAGCTTTGTTCGAGGAGTGCTACAATGTGCGCTTGCAAGCTGCTGCTGTCTGCCTGAAGGCAGCTGATGCGGTACGCGTTTGCTGCGTTTGATCTGCGGTTTGCGGATAACTTCGCCATCTGTGCACTTTGTACCACATCACCCGCCCAGCTCCCACAAAATAACTGCAGGCCTGCGCCCAGGAGAGCCAGCTGTTCGAGCAGTTCTTCCCGGCAACCGCAGCTACAGGCGGCGGCGCCCCGCTCGCGCCGCTCGTCGACCCGCTGTGCACGCTGCTGTATGATGCGGTGAGTTGCGCTGCGCTGAGCTGTGCATGCTGCTGCACGATGCGGTGCGTTGTGCTGTGCTGTTCTGTGCGCTGCGCTGTGCAATGTTGTTGCCATTCCTGCCGCTGCTGCTGCCATGCAAGCTGTGTGAACTGGCCAGCTCTGCGCCCCTGCTCTGCATGCTGCTGCATGAGGGCAATCAATCTCAATGCTGTTGCACCCGCTCCCTGCGATGATCCCGGCCAGACCGTCCCCACATGCCATGCTTGTCCTGCAGGTGCGGCCGGCTCTGATCGGTGTGCAGGACATTGACGCCCTGTGCGAGCTGGTGGACATCCTGCGCCTGGAGGTGGGCGCATGGGGCTGAGTTTGGCTTTCTTTGCCTTCACGCATTGGTGGCCTCAACTGGAACCCATCCTGCGATTCATGTGTAGCCTTTAATGCTGTGCTTTCTTTGCGCGCCCGCTTGTCGGAACTGCTGCAGGTGCTGGAAGAGCAGCTAGGGCGGCGGGGCGATGCGGTGGCCCCCCTGGAGCCCATGCTGCAGCGCACCCTGGCCGACATCCAGGAGCGGCTGACCTTCCGCGTGCAGGTGGGCCGCTTGAATGCTATTGATCATCACCTATGATAGGTTGTAGGTTGCTCATTGACGAGGAGTCCTCGACAGCATCATGCACAGCAGATACAGACCTGCCTTCCGGCTGTTGCACCGCTCGCATCAGTCATCTTGCTCTTTGCCTGATCATATCACCGTTTCCTTCATCGCACATGACAGGCCTACATCCGGGAGGAGATTGCTGGGTTTGCACCCAAGCCAGAGGATCTCAACTACCCAGAGCGCTTGCAGCAGGCACAGCAGCAGCCGGCAGCAGCAGCAGCAGGCGATCAGCAGCAAGCGGCCGCTGGGGAGCAGCAAGGCGCAGCCGAGCAGCAGGTGGGTGAGCAGCGGGCTGCCACCAACGGAGCAGCAGCGGATGCGGCAGCAGGGCAGCCGCCGGCCGGGTGGTACCCACCAGTGGACCGCTGCCTGCAGCTGCTGGGCAAGCTGTATCGGTGAGTCGCTGATGGGGTGGATCTAGCCATAGATCAGTAGTGCAGTGTGCTGGCCCCTGCGCAATGCCAGTGGCTGTTCAGGGAGTGTGGCTGCCACCACCGTGCATGCAAGCTCTTGCCAACCGCCTGGCCTGCCCTGCTGAGCATGTTCCAAGTTGCTTCGCCCAGCAGGGCGCTTTTGGGACCCGCCCATCTTCAGCGCGGCTGTGTATGCAGTGTGCCACTGGCCGTCGCAGTTTGCCTCTGTGTCAACACACCCCAAGCTGCACACCTTGTGCAGGGCACTCGATCCGCCCATCTTCAACGGCCTGGCCCACGAGGCGGTGCTGGCAGCCACTGCAGCGGTGCAGGAGGCCGCTCGCATCCTGGCAAAGGTGGGGGGCGTGCGCGCTGGTGTGCTTTGTGCGAGCTGCATGTGCAGGTGCCCACTCCGCCCTTGATTTCCCGCTGCTTCTCCCGCTGCCCAGCCGCGCGTGTGCCGGTTTTTGGTCAAGCACCCGCCACCCCTGATGGACTGCAGACCAAAGGCGCCACCCTCTCCCACTCCTCTCCATGCGCCGCCCGTTGCTCACCACGCACTTCTAACACAGCTGGAGCTGCGGTTGCTTGCCTGCTCTCCTTGCAGACCAAGGGCGCCACCCACTCCCAGCTCTTCTCCATCCGCCAGCTGCTGGCGCTGAGGGAAGCCATCGCGCCCTTCGAGGCCGACTTCGCCGTGGTGGAGCGCGATCTGGGTGAGCGAGGGCTGCCGGCTATTGCTTGATGTGTTGTGGCGCGCACGATTTGCGCCTTCAGGGCTGACTTGTGCCGAGTTGGAGCGCGGCGTGGGCGGCTGCTGAGCATGGCTGGCATGCTGTGCAATGGTCCCCAGCCATCCTGGCCGGCAACCGGGATGCAGACCCATGGCTGGTTCTGAAGTTGACAAGTCTTGCTCTGAGGTTCACAAGGACCCCGGTTGACCTCGATGCACCGCCTCTGCCTCAGACTTCTCTCATATGCGCGACTACCTGCGCCGCACGCTGAGCGGCCAGCTGCCGCTCTTCTCGCTCGGCTCGGACAACGCGGTGGTGCAGGCGCGCTGGGTGGCGGTAGTAAAACATTCGTGGTGACAATGGCCGCGCAGTTGTGATGTCGCGGGACTGACCTGGCCGGCATGAGGATGGCAAATGCATCTGCCAGGCTTGCAACAGCCACCAGCCCGCCTTTCACTGTGCCCCTCAACCTGCCCGCCTGCCGCAGCTGCTGGGCAAGGGCGCGCCTCGCCTGCAAGAGAGCCAAGTGGACTCCAAAAAGGCGAGCTGCCGGGCGAGCTTGCTTGTAGATTGAGGCAGCGGCAACCCGGATGTTCCTGTGCAGCTGCTGTGCTTCAGGGTGCTGAGCGTAGGTTTTCGCCACATGCTGTGTTGTGATTGCGGGTCATTGCATCTGGTAACTCGGGTGTGCAGGAGCTGGAGCGCGCGCTCAAGGGCGGCTGCGAGTCGTTCATCATGGCTGCCACCAAGCTGGCGGTGGAGCCGCTGCTGTCCTTCATCACAAAGGTGGGCCAACAGGCTGTCTCCTGGCACTGCTGGGTGAATGGGTGTGGGCACGTTTTCTCGTTCCCAAGAAGTGCAGCAGGTGGCCAGTTAGACGCTCCACTCTCAACAGCTTGCACGGCCTTGCCAACCCATCAGTTTCCCTCGCATTGTCTTCAGGTCACCGCGGCACGCGTGGCTGCACAGCAGGCGGGCGGCGCCGCCAAGCCTCTGCGCGAGCAGGTGGGCGGTTGCTGTGGGGGGCCATCTCTGCACGGCTGCATCGCACCTGCTCTCCCTGCGTCCTGCACACTGAGCCACCTGCCGCTGCTTGCCGATCACTCAATGCGCGGCACTGCTGGCCCCACCTCCTTCACAGCACATCCCACCCCCTCCCCCT